>PVIH01020046.1:0-33588 GCA_004025045.1 Sigmodon hispidus | reverse complement strand
ATCCCCACCAGAGGAAGATGTTTTTCTGTAAATAACATTAAAAGTGGCCTGCTGTGGGCCTATGCTTTTGTACATTGTAAATATTTGTCACTGTAAATATTGGTTTAATAAAACGCTGACTGGCTAGAAGGCAGGCAGGAAGTATAGGCAGGGTGACCAGAGGAGAACTCTGGGAAGAGGAAGCACATACAGAGATGTGAGCCAGACATAGAGAAAGAAAAATGAGAATGCTGCACTGAAGCAAAGGTATCAGCCATGTGGCTAAACATGGATAAGAATCATGGGTTAGTTTAAGAGTAAGAATTAGCAAGTAATAAGTCTCAGCCATGGGTCAAATAGTTTATAATTAATATAAGCTTTTGTGTGATTATTTGGAACAAAATGGCTGCAGGATCAGCCACTGGTTGGGACAGAAAAATTACTGGCTACAGTGACCACCCCACTACTAAATGAGCCAGTGTTTATTTCTTTGCCTAGAATTTAGATACAAACAATTGTCATAGTATCGGGGGTCAAAGTTACACAAACCTAGAGTCACCTGGGAAGGGGGAATCTCAACTGAAGAGTTGTCCAGCTCATTGACGTTGGGCACATCTGTTGGGTATCTTTTAAGAGGGCACAGCACACTCTGTGTGTGTGTGTGTGTGTGTGTGTGTGTGTGTGTGAAATACCTGTACTAACCAATATGACCTATAAAGATGGACTCAAAGTGGAACAAAAGGAAGGCAGATGGCCTTGAGGGACCAGCCAGCCAGCAGCTTGAATTCCTTCCAGCTTACTGGAGTGAGTGCTCTGTCCTATCTCATCCAACTGCCACTGAGTGCAGTGTGTCACATGAGACGATGTCTCCCATCAGCTACCCTGACCTTTCTCTTCCTCACCCTCCCCTCTTCCTTGTCTCCTTCATTGCCTTTTAACAATCTTTATTTTTTAAGCCATGTAACCCATTCCCATAGTATTTTGTTTAGAAGAACAGGACATGGGAAGGTGTCTCTAGCTGCAGGGAAGAGGTCTCAAATCTTGCTTTGGACAGGAGGTACTGTCAGAATGATGCCACCCCTGCCTCATTTCCTCTTAGCTCACGCTGCAAACTGCTGCCCTAGAAGATGAGCATTGGCAAAGATGAACCCCTGGGAGGAAAATGAGATGGAGTGACTTGTCTGAACCCAAGAAAGCTGGCACAGACAGGATCTAAACCTAGCTGGGGCTGGTTCCACATACTGTCACTCCTGCATTCTGGGGTCCCTTGTCTAAGAAAGAGGCACACGGTAGGTTAGTATACATAAGTGTATTTGTTTCTTACAGATCCACACCCTTTTTATTTCCAGCATGGCAGTCCATGCTATCTTTGGTCAGTTTCATTTGGGGGAGATTTCTAGAGCATTCTAGTCCATCATGTACTGTAATCATCTCAGGTGTATCTGATAATTCAAAATTCTAGAAACACTGCATTTTCATTTTACTCTTCATGAGTATGTTTGCATGTGTGGAGGCCAGAGTTAGGTATCTTCATAGATCACTGTCTACCTGATATACTAAGACAGGGTCTCTCTCTTGAACACAGAGATTTCTGCCTCTGCTTCAGCTAGTCTGGCTAACCAGCTTGCTTGGGCGATCTCATCCTTTTCTCTCAAGCACTGAAATAGCACATGGGTCACTATCCACCCGGTATTTTTACATGGGGGCTGGATATCTGAATGCAGGTGTCCATAGTAAAGTCTTCACCAGCTGAGCCATCTCCCCAGCCCTGAGCAAGCAAAGGATCCTTCATCTATGAATACCCAACCATTTTAAAGACTGAGGCATTGGGAACAATGATCTGAGCAGGAAGCCTGTTAATCCAGGCATTTTATTCAGTGTGGGGAGAAGCCCGGGCTTTGCAGGCAAGTGCGGCTGACACATCTGTTCTCATGGAAACACCTCTGCTAGAGATGCTTCCTCAGCACTGCGACAAGGCCACTGAAGCTCTGCTTTCACATATTGTGCATCTGCATGAGCCCCATAGAGACCAGCAGGGCTGGCATCCACATGCTTGGGTTAACCCAGAGACCCAAGATGTGGAAAAGTCAGCATGATATCTGCTTCCTTTGTATTGTGATTGTGTTATGTTGCGTTGTGTTGTGTTGCGCTGTATGTGTAGAGCTGTTTGCCTGCATGTATGTCTATGCATCATGTGTGCACAGTGTCCATGAAGGCTAGAAGAAACCGACAGATCTCCTGGAATTGGAGTTACAGGCAGTTATGAGCCTTCGTATGGATGCTGAGAATAGAACCCAGGCCCTCTGGAAGAGCAGCCAGTGATCTTGGCTCCTAAATCATCTCCCCAGCCCCTCAAGAAAATGTATTTTAAAAATAATATATTTCTTTGACATTTTCATACATGTGTACAACATATCTTGATTATATCCACCCCTGTTTCATTCTTCTGACACCCCAACACATTTCTCTCCTTGTGGTGATATATTGTATATTTAATAGTTTGTCTGAAAATCAGGGGACAGAGCCAAGCCATGAAGGTCAGGGAGTGGTGACCCACACCTTTAATTCCAGCACTTGAGAGGCAGAAATCCAGCTGGATCTCTGTAAGTTCAGGGCCAAACAGAGCCAGGTGGTGGAGGCACCTACCTTTAATCCTAGCACTAGGAAAGTTGATCCAGGAATTGAAATAGCTGAGCATGGAAAGAAAGAGAAGGCAGGATTCAGCCCTTCGCCTGGCACCCCATACCTTCGGCTGAGGACTCAGAGGCATTGAGTCTGAGGATTCGTGGAGACAGAATCTATTCTCTGCAGCCTGAGGAGTTGTCTGGGTGAGAGGTGGCTGTGACTTGTTTTTCTGTCTCTCTGATCTTTCAGCTTCCCCTAGTATCTGGCTCCACTTTATTTGTTTGTTTTTTGTTATGTTGTGCTTAGTAATATCAAGTAGAATTCATGCAATACCTCCCAATCTCATGCCCTCTCATTTAAAATTTTCCCATGAGTCTAGTTACTGCTGCCCATGCACGTGGGTGTGGGGCCATCCCCTGGAGCATGGGCAACTTACCAGTCGACACCTCTTAAAGCACAGTGAGGATGTGTCCTCCAGTAGCTGTCAACTGACAATAGTAGCCCCTTATCTAGGAGGGGGGCCTCAAAAGCCCCTCCCTCATCCATAATGGAATCTTAAATAGCTTGATTTTGTGCAAATAACTGTAGGGGTTGTGAGTTTGCGTACAACAACCATGTTTAACCATCAGGGATCTATGATATGTGGTGGAGTTATGACAATGTGGACCAGAATTTAAAATCTCTCTCTCAATATGTCTTTCTTTGCATAATTTGTACAGAAGTCCAGTGGGAAGAGAAATGTTCTAATATCTGGCTTTCACCTTTCACAGTCTCTCCAGCCTCCCAGCACCTTATCCTTTATTCTCTTTCTTTTCAGTGAATTATGTGAGGCTCCCAGCTCTATGATTACCCCACAGCTGGTGCATTTAGAGAGGGACTGTTGTCACAGAAGAGCATGTTGGCTTCTGGCCAGTCTGTGTCTGAACATTGATCGTGATCTTTCACTAGTGACAGAGGGCTCTTGGGTGGACAGAAAGGAGCAGCCACAGAGACAGCTATCTTTGACTCAAGATAAGAACCTGTATTTTCCCAAACTGTATAACTAATTTTGTGTAAATTAAAATTTGACAACCACTTTATAGTGGGAAAGCATATGGGTAGAGCTGAGCACAGGAGAGCATGGAAGGCTGAGGGAGTGTGTTGGCACATGTGACCAGGCTGCTGTGGCAGGCTGGGAGGCTCTTAAGAACAGGGAGAACTAAACTGGAGAGACAGCTTGCAATTTTGGTTCCCAGCACCCAGATTGGGTAGCTCATACCTCCTGTAATGCCAGCTTTGGGGAATCTAATGCCCTCTTCTGGCCTCTTTAAGTAACTGCACTCATATGCATGCACACACACACATAGACACACAGACATACACAATTTAAAAATAATTATTTGAGAAAAGAGAATAGTGATTTATGGGGCCCCCTGCCTGGGTGGCAGCTGTGGCTGCTGATAGTGCTCACCTTGGTTCTAGGCCTAGCCCTGGTGCCCACAGCCCGGGGAAGAGCAGATGCTGTGCCCTGCAGAGTAAACCCCCAATGCTGATCCACTATGGCATTGGAGAGCAGAATAAGCTCTTTCATTTGGTGGCAAAGGGAGTGGGGTTTGATATCACTTTGGAAAGTGCTTTGATAGATGAAAAGCCCCAACAATGGCTTGAGCTCAAAGGATTCCACTAAAGATGTGGCCAAGATGTCCCTGAATTCTTTAGGCCTTACCCATAACTCTACAGGACTTAAGGCCAAGGAGTCAGAGGCCCTGGGTGATGTCTCCAGCCAATGTCTCTCTGGAGCCATTGGAGAAGGGAGTCTCAGCTGAGGGATGTCACAGATCAAGTTGGTGGGTGAGCACATCTGTGGGGGGTTGTCTTGATCATTAATTGATGTAGGAGAAAGCCAAATACCCTATTGTTGGCTACAGAGTCCACAGAACCCCTAATGAGGATGGCAGCTCCAACCTGGGTTTCACCTCTGAAGACCAACTCCATTTACCTGAACTGTAAGGGCTGCTCATTGGGTGAGGTGGGGACCAGTGTAAAAACGTCCTGTGGAGCAAGCTGCTAAAGCCACAGAGACCTGGACTGGATAAAGCAGATGCTTAACTTAATCTGGAATGAGTAACGACAGAGAAGCTAACAAGGCAATTGTTGGTAGTCCCTCCATCATTATCCTCCTCCCCATCCTTAATTATGGGCTGATGCACACTTGGCCAGCCGCCATCAAGTCCGTGTCCCTCCCCTCATCCCTACCTGAGAACTGTAGAGGTGACTTGGTCTGTAGCCATCTGATGTGAGCTGGTGACATATTTGCATTAACATTTGTCATTTTTCTCCAGTCTGAGAGGTCTCATTGATGTAGATGTCGCACACTTGTGGCTTCTTAATTATCTTTTGCACCTGCCTGGAGCATCAGGCAGCCTTCCGTACCTGTTAGCCTCTCCATCCTTTTATGACAGTGTGACTCAGCTGAGGGCAGAACAAAGAGTTAGGCCTCTAACCAACCTTAGCCCACTCCATCATCAGTGCTCCATGGGGAGCACGGTTTGGAGTGAGTGAGCTTCTTTTTGACTTTGATAAGTCTCACTGAGCCCATCCATCACGTGCAGCCCAGATGTCCTGAGGCATCTCCAGGGATAAAGAAAGGGACAGACAGCCGATGTGAGATCCTTAGAACTGTGCTCTGCTCAGGTCTGTATGAGCTGGAGCATGAGCCCTGGGACCAGAGCCAGTGAGATGCTGCAGGAAAATAAGGTGTAGTTAGTTTTAATAGCTGACACAGTCTGGAGCCATTGGAGAAGGAAGTCTCAGCTGAGGGATGTCACAGATCAAGTTGGTGGGTGAGCACATCTTGGGGGGTTGTCTTGATCATTAATTGATGTAGGAGAGCCCAGCCCACCATGGGTGGTACCATCCCTAGTCAGGTGATCCTGGGTTGTATAAGTGGGAGTCTGTGAGTGAGCCAGCAAACAGCATTCTCCCACGATGTGAGTTCCCACCCTGGCTCCCTTGGGAGTAAAAGCAGAAATAAGGCCTCTCTGCTAAGTCTTTTGGTCACAGTATTTATTCCGGCAGCAGTGTGAGGCTAGGACAGAGGCTGAGCTCAGTGTCTGACCCATGGGGTATCTCCACAGCCAAACAGGTGACGAATGGTTCACATGCTGAGGCTTCTTCTGTGCTGGCTGACATCCAACCAGGCTTCTAAAGAGAGGTAGAATGCACCTTAGTTCTTTAGGAAACAGGGGTATGTTCTGTGCATGTAATCACTTCAAAGATTTTCCTCACAGATGGATGCTTGTCTGACCCATACTAATAGGATTTGTGAACAATAAATATATAGTGAATAAGTCTAAGTCAAAACTGATCAATCCTTTATGTCCTAGGCTTGGCTCTGATACCCCCTTACCTATTCTTCAACCTTTAACTTGCCTCAATTTCATCTTTGTTGAGAATTGGTGTGGAGCAGGTAGAGATGAGATGTGTCTTTGTGCTGCAGAGCTCACAGTGGCCATCGGTGCATAAGAGAAGGGAGTGTCATGTCATGGTGCAAGACAACATTAGCAATGATGTCATACCTGTGCTGGGAAGTGAACTAATTCTTGTCCATCATTGTCCAGTCTTGGGCATACCACTTTATAAACTTCCAAGCCCAGTTTTCTAACAGTTCTGAAATGTCCTCTCTGTATATGTTCTTTCCAGACAGTAGCGATGGGCTGTGCTTCGCATCATCATTCTCTTCTAGCCTCAGGCCCCTCCATTGCTCTTGTTCCCATACAGCCTGTCTTCTCTGACACCTCTTTCTAATACACTGACTTCCTAGCATGACAGATTGAAATGCTCTTGAGACATAGGTATCATCTATAAAATGCTATTATCTTCAAAGTAATAATTGGCTTAACCTATATAAAATACGTATGCACTTTCTCATCCATCAGAAGATTTTACCACTGTCCTTTTTAAAATTCGTTGTTGAACTCTAATGAATTAAACGGAGTCATTTCACTTGCCATCAGTAGGTGATTTTTTTCCCTGTTCTCCCTTCAGCTTGCCTGCAGGCTAGTAAAAGCTACAGACTAAAGATTGTGCCTTCTGAGAAATGACAGCACAGCACAGTTCCGAGTGTTGGGAGCAGGACTGCACCTGCTACTCTAATTACTGCTCCTGTAAGCAGCATGCTCCTGGCTGCCGGCTTTACAGAGTTGCTCTCTCTGTGAGTAGAGGCCTGTCAGGCTGAGAGAAGCAAGCAGGATCCTAGCTAATGTCACCCCAAAGTGGAAAACTTTAAGAGTAGAAAGCCATCCCAGGTCTGGAACATAACAACTGGTTATGCAGACACAATGTGACAGACAGAGAGAAACATCGGTTCTGGCTGTAACAAGTGTTTGTTGACACTGTCCTTAATGCACTATCATTATTCGTTATTATCTGCTGTGCTGGAAACATTTTACCCCTGAACTATGTCTCTAGCCCTTGTTTTTTCAGAAAGGGGATCTCGCTGCATAGTCAGGCTGGCTTGGAACAAGCTATGTCACAAAGGATTCTCTGACACTTTCCATTATCTTTCCTCTGTCTCCCTAGGGCTGGGTTTACAGGCATGTGCCCCCAAGCCCAGCTAATGTTTTTGAAGGTCATTAAAGAAAGCCCTTTGAATTAGTTTTCGGTTGCTGTGATAAAAATACCATGATAGAAAGCAACTTAAAAAAGAAAGAGTTGATTTAGGCTTTTGTTGAAGTTCCAGAGGGATAGAGCCATTGTGGTGGAGGAAGCATGGCAGCAGGCAATAGTAACAGACAGCTGGCTGATCACATGTTCGTCTACACAAAGCACAGAGCAGCAATAGGAAGTGTGGAGCGGCTGTCCACCCTCAAATCCCACTTCCTCCTGCAGGGCTCTGTCTTCTGAAGGTTCCATAGTCTTCCCAAATGGTGCAAATAGCTAGGGACTAAGTGTTCAAACACTTGAGCCTATGAGGGAGATTTTTCATTCATACTACCACACCGTTCCCTATATTTTGACAGTCTTTCACCCACTGTTGTACAAAATGGATAGAGGTGCTCCGTGTGGTCTTCATTGAGCCCACAGGCTCATGAGAGACTTTGCACAGGAAACACTAATACAGACAATGATGTGTGAATGTGAAATGTCTGGCTTATGATCCTCAGTGGTATAGTTGGGAAGGTTGTGGAGGAAGAACTTGGTTGGAAGAAGTACATCTCTGGGGATGGGTTGGGGTTCTATAGACATCCCACATTTCCTGTTTAGTTCTTCCTAGGTGTCATTGCAACGCGACCAGTCACCCTATACCCCTCCATAAGAAGCTCTTGTCTGGTGTACTGCCCCTGGAATGTTCTGAGATCCCTAAGAATGGGTAAGGCCCTAATCCAAGCTGTCTGAAAGAACGACGGACCCATAGGCATTACCAGTGCAACCACACCAATGTCTCTGCTGGTCATTCAGCTTCATGCAGCACCTTCTTCCCATCCCTCTCCCCAAGGTCCCCCCACAGTCCAGCTTTCCACATCATTGCAGGAGACACTAGGGATCACGTGACCATGTTCTTGACACCTTTGTCTCTAGCCTTTTAAATCTTCTTGTTGAATCGATTTAGGTGATCAGATATCCTCTCGAGTTCTACCTTTCTAGATTTATGTTCTGCAGAATGTTTTCATCACGAAGTACTAACCTTCCAGGTTCGCCCACACAGACAGGTCCTCAGTGTAAACAAGTGGTAATTTTGCATGTTTACTCATTTTGATGTGTTTATCAACTTGGCCAAAACAATTCCTCAGAAAAATTATTTGCTGATAATTTCTGCTTTTAATATGCAAAGAACTCCCATGCATACGTCTCTTCTGTGACCTAAAACTTCCTTTTTCAGGATTGGAGAGAGGCTCCGTGCTGAAGGGCACTTGCTGTTCTTGCAGAGGACCCAGGTTAAGTTCACATAATCCACTCACACCAGCCCCAGGGAACTGACATCTTTTTAGGCCTCCATGGCTACCTGGACATATGCATACATATATGCATAATAAAGTAATAAAATAAATCTTTAAAAAATAAAATGTTTTTCTTCAAGATTAAATATAAAATTTTAATTAAAATATAGGAGGCAATAAAATTCCAATCTTTTTATATAGTCAATGAAATAAAATTAAATGAAAGAGGCATAAGGATTTTTTATGGTTCTATCCTATCTTTAAAAAAATAATTATCTTCATTATCTTCCCTCAAATAAATAATCTTGGATAATGTTTCTTCTTTATGGGAGCTAAAATTTTCCAATAAGATTATTATTAATTCAGTCAATATTAAAATAATTTGATCAATCAAAGAAAATGCTGTCTCTGCAGTTGATGTCTGGTTTGCTAATGAACACACCACTCTGTAGACCACAATCACTATTTATCTCTGTTCCACTTAATTTCATGTATTTCTGTCTCATCTCAACATCTATTATGGGAGGAGAGAAATATTTCTAATTTTGTCAGCAATGAGAGTCCAACTGTGCAGCCTTCTAGTTCCCAGCATTAGCTACTGTGTTCCAGAAGTATTGTTCAAATCTCCAGTCTCCACCCCACTGACACAGAGCTGTTATATCCCAATACTGTGCAAAAGTGATAAAGTTCATGTGGCTATAATGTGAGCATAAGTGTATTACACACATACACACATATACACATATACTCAGCACATACACATATATATACACACATACACATATGCACATACACACACACTCAGCACACACGTATAACACACATACACATATATACATACACTCATACTCAAACATATACATATATATATCTTACATATATACATATACATACATACACATATACACATACATATACTCACACATACATGTATACATGTACATATACTGTCTTAGTGTTTCTATTGCTGTGAAGAGACACCATGACCATAGCAACTATTATAAAGGAAAACATTTAATTGGGGCTGCCCTTACAGTTAGTTCAGAGGTTTAGTCTACTATCATCATGGATGGGAAGCATGGCAGCATGCAGGTAGAAATAGTGTTGGAGAAGGAGCCGAGAGTTCTACATCTTGATCTGAAGGCAGCAGAAGGAGATACTGTCTACTGGGTATAGCTTAAGCATATTTAAGACCTCAGAGCTTGCCCCCACAGTGCCACACTTTCTGCACAGAGGCCATGCCTACTCCAACAAGGCCTCATCTCCTAAAAGTGCCATTCCCTATGGCCAGGCATTCAAACACATGAGTCTATGTGTCTAAGAAAAAATTTTTAGATTATATATTTCATTTTATGTGTGACAGTGTGTTTTTTGTATGTATACCTGTTCACTGCATATATGTGTGGTGCCCTTGGAGGTCAGAAGAAGGTATCAGATTCCCTGGACTTGTAATTACAGATGGTTGTGAGCCACCATGTGGATGCCAGAAACTGAACCCAGTGCTAACAAGCCATGTCTCCAGCCCTACAAATACTTTTTTTTTTTCCCACAAGGCTTTTATATGGCTATGAAAAGATAACTGGAGAACCATTACCTTAAAGATTAGCAGAGCAGTTTTTGGAAAGACTACCTGCTATAGATATGAAAACAAAGCTTCATCAGGTTATATGAAAAAAAAAAAGGATCCAGGGAAATGCTGTCATATTCATGAATGTATATTATGATGATTTCTACCTATCACTCACTAAATCAATATTTGTCATTAGATACCTGGAGGAAAATTTTCTGAACTAAAATGAATATCATTTTGTGCATGTTAGCATCCAAATGTGTGTGTAAATTCAAAGAATGAAAGAGAGCGTCCTGTGGTGGCCGATCATGTCAGCTTGGTACAACTGGGAAGAGGGAGCCTTGACTGAAGAACTGTCTCCATCACACTGGCCTTGGGCATGTCTGGGGGATATTTTCTTATTGCTAGTTGATGGAGGGGGGTCCAGCTGCTGTGGATGCTATCTCCCCTGGAGGGGGAGTGAGAGGGCTGTATAAGAAAGGTTCTGAGTACAAGCAGGAAGAAGCTGCTAAGCAGTGTTCTTTTATGGTCTTTCCTGCCTTGACTTCCCTCAGGAATGGGTCATGATGTGGAAGTGTAAGCAAAATAAAAGGACTGTGGCTTTATTTGGAACTTTGGACTGGGAAAGTGTCTGAGTTATGTTTTAAGAAATTTCTGGCCTGGCCTTGCCCCATGGTTTGGTCCCAAATAATCACACACAAAGGCTTATATTAATTACATGCTGTTTGGCCTATGGCTCAGGCTTATTGCTAGCTGGCTCTTGCATCTTAACCCATTTCTATTTATCTGTCTTGCCACTTGGCCCTTGGCTTACTTGTACTCCATTACATATTGGTTGGTTATTGAGTGACTGGATTTCATCTCTCTGTGACTCCACCCTTCTTCCCCTTTATCTATGCTTGGATTTTTCTGCCTGACTATAAGCTGGCCTGCCATAGGCCAAAACAATTTCTTTATGATCCAATGATAATTTATAGCATACAGAAAGACATCCCACATCACTTTGAGTTACTTTTCTATTACTGTGAAGAGGCACAGAACCAAGGCAACTTGTAAAAGAAAGTCTTTAATTGTGAGCTTGCTTATAGTTTCAGAGGGTGAGTCCATTGGGGAGCACGGCATCAGGCAGGCACGGTGCTGGAGCATAGCTGAGGGTGCATATCTTATCCATAAGTTGGAAGGAGGAAGGAGGAGGGGAGAGGAGAGGAGAGGGGAGGGGAGGAGAAGCTGGGCCTGGCTTTTGAAACCTCAAAACCCTCCTCCAGTGACACCCCTTCCAATTCTTCCCAAAACAGTTCTCTCAGTTAGGGACCAAGCACGCAAACAAATGGGCCTGTGGAGGCCGTTCTTATTCAGAACACCACAACAAGCCGTTGGTGCTTAGAGCTTAGAGCTCTATGGGAGCTTGGGAGGTAATTCATAGAGAAATGCAGACAATAAGGTCTGGCTTGTGAAGTCTCAGAGGGTAGCCAAGGCTCTCTCAGGGATATTTGTGTAATATTTTTGATTAGGAATCTATGGAATTATTTACTGGGACACTCAGTGCTGGCCATCCGGAGCCAAGAAATCAGCTGTGACTAAGAGGAGTACAACATCATTGAGATGAAATCTTCTGGGAGAATTTCCTTGGGACTTACAGTGGAGGGAGCATGGCTGCATTCCATGTTGGCAGCAAACCTGGTAGTGTGTCTCCCAGGTGGTTTTTGTGGCATGGAACCTGTAGAGTTGAAGGAGTCATGGAGAGAAACTGAGACTTGGTACAATGTGGCAGGGTCAAAGTCTCTGAGGAGAAACCAGGAGAGGCCTTGGTGAAGGTTCAGCCTCAGTTACAATGGAGACGCCAGGATCTTGGAGATCCAGGACCACAGAACATCACCAAGAACAGCAGCAGTCATGGAGGGGAGCTGGTCTGAGATTGCTAGCTAAGCTGTATATATTGCAAGAGCTCAAGAGGTGGGGATAGCTAGTTGGATTACAGATGATAGGCAGATAGATGATAGATAAATAGATGGCAGACAGATAAATAGATGATAGATAATAAATAATAGATGATAGGTGATAGATGGTAGATAATAAATAGATGATAGATAGGTAATAAATAAATCAGTGATAGATGATAGATAAATGATAATAGATAGATGGTAGGTAGACAGATGAACTGTCTGGCTCTCCTTTTAAGCTTGTATGTAACAGAGCCCTTCCTATCTGACAAAGGAAGACCTATTTCACCCCTACCCAGAAAATTAACATTAAATTCTACCACATTTGACACCAACAAATTCTGAAGTTACTGAGAACAATAGTGTCTGAATTGAGCAACTGAGCAACTCTATGTCTTAGTGGAAAGATAAGGTCATGGGGGCAGAGTTGCTGCTTTAATAAAATGAATAGTAAGATATGAGGCAGTGGCTGATGCACAGACCTAAAGAACCAGGGGCTTCCTTAGAGATTCTCTTTATCTCGATCTACTTAGACAGCAGTTTGCAGTCATCAAGATTTTCTATACATGTATACTTTAAAAGAAGATTTTTCAAATGTTTAGTTGTGTGTGTGTTGGTGCTTGCATGCCATGTTGCACATATGGAGGTCAGAGGACAAATTGAATTGTAGGAATCTGCTCTCTCTCTCTCTGCAGCGTAGGGAGGGCCCTAGGGATCAAAATTAGGCTTGGCTGCAAGAATCACCACTGGCCCATTTTGCTGGCCCTGAATGTATCATTTTCAGCTCAGGTTCACTACTCAGTACAATACTTTTGAAGTCCAGCTGTTGCACTCTACCATCAAAAACTTTTTTCTTTCTTTTTAAAACAAATACTTATTTTATTTTTAGTGTAGGGATGTTTTACCTGCATGTGTGTGTGGTGCCTACAGAAGTCACATAGAGTTACAGTCAGTTATGAGTAGCTATGTGGGTGCTGGGAACTGAACCCTGAGTCTTTTGGAAGAGCAGCCTGTGCTCTTAACCAATGAGCCATCTCCACAACCCCCTTGCTTTTCCTTAATGCCTAATATTTAGTCACATGGGTACCCTCCAGTTTACCAGTTTGTTTGTAAACATAATCACCAGTCCAAATCCATTTTGAAATAATCTTAAAAAACCAAGGTAGGATGATTTGTTTTTGTCACAAGACCTGTGAATGAACTGTCTCTGGTGGTTCTAGCTACATCCTCTGCAGCTCTTATCTTGGAGTCACTACTTCTTGGAGAGTGACATATGCTTATTGCTGACATATGTGATGTATGTTTTCTAAGGTTGACCAGTTAGCTTAGAATAAAAACAATGTCACTGAATCTTCCCAGAAATCTTTACTATTATTTTTTCTGTACCATTCTAGTCAACTTCATTTTGAGGTGCTCAGGTATTGACAAACAGCATAATCTGATTTTAAAGTGATCTCTGACTAGGCATCTGGCTCAGTGGTAAAAATCAACACAGGGAATCTGGGTGAGTCTGGTAGAGACGCTCTATTCTGCTACTAAATGCAGAGCTATGCTTGTGCTCATCTCTTATCTTCTAGTTCTTTGCTATTTGAGATCATAGCTAAAGGTTGGGATAATGATGTTGGAATACTTGCCCTATCATTTTGAGCTACTCAGTTGAGCTACCCAGTTCAAACACACATATTCTAGTTGTTAGACCACAACTATGTCTAGCTTCAGTGTGACAATGATAAGAAAATAATAACAATGGTCATGTTGCTCCCAGCCTAATGGTTTGTCTGATTAATTTATTTTAAGGCACACCAAATATAATCTGATGTCCCAAGACAGTTATAGAGGGAGACAGTAATATCCAATAGTCTCAGACTCCATCACCATTGGCCTATACACCAATCTGTGAGGCATTTTCTTGATTAATGCTTAGTGCAGGAGGGCACAGCCCATTGTGAGGACATGCCAACTCTGGGCCTGTAGTCCTGAGTTGTATAAAAAAGCAAATTGAGCAAGCCATGGGGAGCAAGCCCACAAACAGCCCTCCCCCATGGCTTCTGCTTTAGTTCCTGCCTCCAGGTTCCTGCCTTGACTTCCCATTAAGATGGATTGTTGGTGGGATGTTTAACCCTTTCCTCCCTGGTTGCATTGGTAATGAGCTTGATCACAGCAACAGAAAGGAAACTGGGAGAGCCCACTGGGCTCTTTAGAGGTGGGCACTCCATCATCTGGCAGGTCTGGACCTACCCAGTAAGGGCCAGCAGAGCCCCAGTCACTGACAGATGGCAACACCTCCTGCCTAGGGGCAGAACCCACTCCTTCCTCAGGTAAGGACCATAGATAGACCTGCCTGCTTGTGTCTGGATGAGAGAGTGAGGGCCTTTGTGCATTAGTTACTCTTCTCATGGCTGTCATCAAACACTCGACAGGAAGCAACTTTTAACAGAGGAGGGGTTCTTCTGACTTCACCTGTGGGGCTATGCAGGAGTGATGCTTGCAGGATCGCTCCCCGTGGCTTGCTCCATTTGCTCTCTTCTACAATTCAGGACCACCTGCTCAGGGAGGCATCTCCACACAATGAGCTGTGCCCTCCTGTGTCAATTATTAATTTTTAAAAAGTGCCCCACAGACTTGCTCACAGGCGAATATGATGGGGGTACTTTTTTTAAGTTGATATTTTCTCTTTCCTGATGACCCTGGCTTGTGCCAAGTTGACAACAAACTAACTCACACAGGCAGTTAGTACATAACAATGAACTTGGAGCAAATGCTGAAACAGAAGTAGAATTAGCTGCAGTTGGTAACAAGACCCAAATGTTAAAAGAATAATAAAAACTGTCAATAGTTCCTGTGGATGGAGCACCTGCCAAGTGTGAGGTGCTGCAAAGTGTATCATGTTCGTGTATCACGATTCCTGTGATGAATCCATGAGGCTGGTCTGAGGCCAGTGCACATCGCGTTCCACAAAGCCATGCTACCCTCATTCCACAACAAACCCGGCAGGAAGGAGCAGTGTGGAGGAAGACAGAAAAGGGGAAACATGACTTCCAGAGTTGTTTTTTTCTTCTCAGCAGAGAGCTTAGCACCTAGTGGGACAAAGTCACTCAAACTAATTTGCAAAAAGAATGAAAGATGAAATGTTAAGGCAGCAAATTTCAATACTGGTTCATTGTGCACAGTGGGTCCAACACTGCATTTGCCTTTGTGATTCCCCCAAGATCTTTGTGTATAAATTATACTTTTATAATTTGGGATATACGTATAATCACTATGGCAAAAATACCTAGAGAGCAATTTAGAAGAAAAAAATATTTGCTTATTTTAGCCCACAACATTCAAGAGCTCCGTCTATGGTCACATGACCCTATGCATTTGAGCAGAGCATCACGGAAACAGAGTCATGTGGGAGGAGGCTTACCCCAAGACTTTTGAGGAGATTTAAAGATCAACATCTGCCTACAAAGTCATACAATAGATTCCACTCAAACAGGGACTCTGGGTCTCAGCTGTCTGGCCATGGGAAGGGTGGCTTGTTTCTCTGCTGTCCAGTATATAGACTGAACAGTGGACTCGGAATGGTGTCTTGATGTAAGACAAGTCTCTCTGGCTCATGGTGTGGCAAAGTAGTGAAGATCTGGGGGCCTGATTGATTTAAATCAAGAATGGTGTCTTCCTTGAAAACTGTTTCCCATATCTGCCAGAGACACGCATTGGAAAGAAAATCACTCTTTCTAAACACAGACTGCCTGATTCTATAACTGTAAGGCCCGTTTTCATCGTCTTTTAAATATTTTAACTTTGTTCTCACACAAGTCTAAGAGTTACAGAATGTAATGTTCCAGTGAGAACTGCTCAAAATCACAAAACTTCCAGAGCAACTCCAACGGAAAAACCATCCTACAGGCAAGAAAAGGCGTACAGGAGAGAGAACACACAGGCAGCCAGAAAAAACCTTTAGGTATTCTGTGGGCTAGTTTCACATCAACTTAACACAAGCTTGAGTTTCGGGAGAGGAGGGATCTTCAACTGAGAAAATGCCTCAGGCTACACGCAGCCTTGGGCTACATGCAGCCTTGGGCTACAGGCAGCCCTGTAGGTCATTTTCCTACTTGTGATTGAGATGAGCAGGCCCTGCTTGATGTGGATGCAGCCACCCCTGGGCAGGTGGTCTTGGGTTCTATTAAAAAGCAGGCTAAGCAAGGTTCGAGCCATGTACAGCAAGCCAGTAAGCAGCACCCCTCCATGGCCTCTGCATCAGCGCCTGCCTCCCTTTCCTGTCCTGACTTCCTTTGATGGTGTGATCTGGGTTGGGGAAGGTAAGCTGAATAAACCCTTTCCTCCCCAGCTTGCTTCTGGTCACGGTGTTTCATCACAACAATAGTCACCCTGACTAAGATACATGTTAAACCTGCAATTGGAATTTAGGATACAAAGGAATCTCTTTCTGTCAAGAATTCTAGAGATAAAACAAGACAGCTACTCTTCCCTGGAGAATGAGAGATAGATAAATGGTGGATGGATAATAGATAGATAGGTAGATAGACAGATAGATAGATAGATAGATGATTGATAGATGATAGGTAAATGAGAGATAGATGATAAATGATTGATAAATAATAGGTAGATGAGAGACAGATGGTAGATAGATGATAGATAGGTAGATGATAAACCACAGATGATAGGCAGATGATAGTTAATAAACATAGGTAGATAGATCATAGATCATAGATAGACAGACAGATAGGGAGGGATAGATATATAGACAGATAATGCTTCCATCTCCTAAATCTTCTAGAATTTTCTCAAATAGGACCATGAATTATGAACCAAGGATTTAATACATCAGCCTGTGGAGGGCAGTTTTTATTCACAATGTAATAGCATCTATGTGCTAATGTTTAGTAATTTTGAAAATTATGATCGCTCTTGGATCAGAGGATCACAGCGGTTGAGCAACGCAGCCATGGCCAAGATTAAGGCTCGGGACCTACGCGGCAAGAAGAAGGAGGAACTGCTGAAGCAACTGGACAATCTCAAGGTGGAGCTGTCTCAGCTTCTCGTCGCCAAGGTGACAGGCGGTGCTTCGTCCAAGCTCTCCAAGATGCGTGTTGTCCGCAAATCCATCGCACGTGTACTCACTGTCATTAACCAGACCCAAAAAGAAAACCTCAGGAAATTCTACAAGGGCAAGAAGTACAAGCCTCTGGACCTGCGACCCAAGAAGTCTAGAGCTATGCACCGCCAACTCACCAAGCACGAAGAGAAGTTGAAGACCAAGGAGCAGCAGCGGAAGGAGAGGCTGTATGCGCTGCGCAAGTTTGCAGTCAAGGCCTGATGGAGAGGCAATAAAGTGCAAGACTGGTTAAAAAAAAAAAAAAGAAAACTATGATCAATTTAGTTCCTAATTAAAATATTCTTTCTGTACACACCAGGCCCTTCTGTGTGTCACTTAGGCCCTAACATTCATATACATAAATCTTAGGTTGACTAAGCACCTCTTAGGAATCTGGTCTGGGCACAGACTCAGCATGTGTGGTGTGAAATTGTGAAGATGGCCTTGAGTCCCACATTCAGGCTACTACAGCTTTCTCGAAACAGAGGAGGCTGCTGGTCAAGACACCCAGCCTCCAGCTCTCTTTCTGAATAAAGACTATATTCATTTGTGGTCATTCATATATCTTAGAGACAGAAACAGAGAGACAAGAAGAGAGACAGAGATGAGACAGACAAAGAGATAGACGAAGACGCACAGAAAGATTTTAAGTGTCCCTTAAATCACATGCTTATATGGACATCATTTCAAGCCAATCCAAAGAAGTTCAGGAAATTCAATAGCAAACTAGACCCAAAATTGGGAATCTAGGATGACCAGACTATTTAATACTAAAATTTAGGCATGGATATATATATATATATATATATATATATATATATATATATATATATATCCCAATGACTCACTCTACCATAAGCTACGCATCCTCTGGCAGGTGATCTTGACCCACAGACTGAACTGTGCTCCCATTTTATAGATGAGTCATTGAGGCTTGGGAACTTCTAACAAGGAGCTTATCTTGAGTTGATTTCTAGCCATAAATGGATGCATCATTTTGTATGTCTGAATGTGCATCAGTGTGTGTGTGTGTGTGTGTGTGTGTGTGTGTGTGTGTGTGTGTGCTTAGATGCCCACAACATTTTATATTCTCTCATGATCCTTTCAAATGGGTTTCAAAGATGAACCCTTCACAGATGTGGAAGATGTCTGCTTACAGCTTCTTTAGTGAGAAGACTCTAGTCACATTCACTTATTTGGATGTCCCCCAAGTGGGCACAACACTGCAGTTCTGCAGCAGCCCTGGTTCCCTGCCAAGAAGGCAGCTGAGCTTCTGAATGCAGGAGCCAGCACTTGTGTCTGCCTGGAAAAGTTTTGGCTCCATCGCCACAGGCATCAAAATGGACCGGAACAATTTGCAATTAGACACTCTCATTTACATTTTTCTTCCTAACAGCTGTTTAGAGCCATTTCTTAGACATGCTGGCTGCTGACTCTGGGGGCAGGACTTGTTGCTTACACAGACCTGGAGTCAGCGGGGATTCCAGCAAGACTGTCTCCAGACCTCAAGGGAACACACAGGGCAGCTCTTCCACACCGTCTCTTGGTTTGTCATGGCAGTGATATTTCATCAGTTTACTATAGTGGATATTGGGTCCCTCCTCATGTTTATCATGTCATCTTAGACCAAGCATTCAGCCTCTAAAGTTTAATTTTCTCTGATAAAATAGAATAAGGCTTTGGATTTCCCCAGGGTTCTTGTGTAGATGACGCGAACCAATATTTATACCTCGGTGACAGCAGACAAGATCAGGAAGCATTGGGCTGAAAGACGGATCATCAGGGCATCATGGCAGTGGCTGTGGATCTAGGCTGCTGTGAGATCTAGGGAAGCCTTCTGACTTAGGGGATGTATGTGTGTCATTAGCATATGCTAATTTTACATAATATTGCATGCCATTATGACTTTTTGTACTTATGTAATGTATTTTGATCATATTCACCCCATTGATCTCTTTCATTTCCCTCCCACTGCTGCTTCTTCCCAGCTAGAAGTGATTATATAGTAAACAAAGATCTCACATCCAGTTAGGAAGACGTGGAGCAGGCATCTCTCGATGGTTGCAAATGTTTAGACTTGGAAGGCCCCCCCCCACTACATCACCCTTTTTTTTCTTGCTAAACCAGTTAACAATACCTTGTGGTTGTTGTGTGATACTTTCCAATACTCATGTAGTACTTCTAACTGCCTTCAACTATGCAAACTTTGAGGAAGTGAGCTAGGAGAAGGCTACCACCTTTAGTGCAAGGCTAGACAGAGACATAATCTGCATTTCCGGGCCAGGTGAGGAAATGCTTTATCTAGTGTGAGCTTCTCAGTCACATCCCTGGTCTTGATCAGTTCTTTGATCAAAAAATGTTTCCAGACCTGGAGGCCGGGCTCAGTGTATGTCAGTTTCCTGGCATCCAGGGATAGGCAGTTTACAAGCATCTGTAACTCCAGTGCCAGGAGTCCCTTCTTCTCTTCTGACCTCTGCAGGCACTGGACAAACACATGATCGCACACGGACACACATTCATGTACACACATGCACCCACACACATATGCTTTCCACATGTTTGTGTGTGTACACACATAACACACGCATGTGCATGCATACACACAAGCACACAGTAAAAGATAAGAAAAAGAATAAAGTCTTCAGAAAAGTTTCTACGTATGCCTAACATTCTGCCTGCTGTAGGGAAAGTCACTCTAGGGTGAGAATAACTAATTTCATGAGCTTACCTCAGAAGCTCACAGCATTTGCACTGAATAAGTCACAGTTTATTCTTCTAAGCTCAATGACAGGAGAGAATAAAAACAAGCAATAATAAAATCAAAGTCAACCTGTGATGTGGCATGTCTTTCTGTATGATGCAAATTATCATTGGATAATTAAGGGACTGTTTTGGCCTATGGCAAGCCATCTTATAAGCAGACAGGAAATCCAAGCATAGATAAAGGGGAGTCAGAGGACTGCTGTGAGCTGCCGCCGACAGAGGAAAATGTAAAGGAACTTAGGTAAGCCACAGCCCATTGGCAAGACAGATTAATGGAAATGGGTTAAGATGAGAGAGCTAGCTAGATATAAGCCTGAGCCATGAGCCAAACAGCATAAAATTAATATAAGACTGTGTGATTATTTGGGACCAAGCAGCTGTGAGAGGTCTATCTGAGACTGCTGGTTTGGACCTCTAGGCTAGCCAAGTCAGAAACTACAAACCTGTGCCTTGGCCAGGGTCTAGAGTGGATCTTCAGGTGATATACACCCTGCCTCATGGCAAAAAATTAAACAGGATCCAGGCTGCCTGGCTTCCCCCTTAGCTGAATGGTTTTAGGCATAACTGGCCAAAACAAAATCTGCAAAAATTCTGGAGATGTCCATCACACCAAAGGGCTCTGAGGTCTGATGGAGGGATGGGCCCAGACAGAGAAACACATTCCCCTCCAGCATCTGAGGGACACAGTCCACTCCAGAATCTGAGGTGTAAGGGGTGGATGGACCGATGTGGAGAGCACAGTCCTCTCCAGCACGTGTTCTCTCCTTCTCCTCGGACAGTGCTTGTTTTCAAATCTGATCCCACTGACCTCTCACAGCCCCAGCCTGTTGACTTGATCTTGAGCCTGCAGTGAGCTGAGGGTGGAACCCCTCCCTACAGGCAATAGCTTTCTCTTTAGGATAGTTCTTTTGTACCTGGGCATGCTCTGAGCAATGCTTTCAGGGGTCTGCCCAGGGCGTTTTCTCTCCTTATGACTCCCTCTTCTTTGGCCTTGCCACTCAGCTCAGCTTTCCCTTGAGTGGGCAGTATTAAACTTCTGGCTCTCACATCTCTTACTCTGTAACACTTGCTATGGTTGAGTGACTGACATTTGATGTTGGTTCTTTCTGCCCCAGCCTACCCCTGTATGAACATCATGAGTCATGTCCATCCCAAGGGAGGAAGGACATTTGGGATGTGAATCATCACTCAGAACAGAGGCTGAGCAGACAGGGCCAGCAGTTAACTTCCTTCCTAATTCAATAGGCAGTAATACATTTACCCGACCCTGAGAGAGGGCATGCCTGGTCTAGGAGTCAATTTGTCTGGCTTACAACAGAGGTTTGTTGACTAAGGAGAAAATGAACTCTTTCCACGTCAAACAAGCAAGGCTTTAGAACCCATGAGCCCCAGATTTAAGACTGGCTGGGATGGTGAATTCAGCAGCATGGGTCCTACCATGCTCCCTCCCATTGAAAGCAGCTGGCTCTATGTGAGGCTTGGTATTCTCTTAACTCATTCCTCCCCAGCACTGACCAAGTGCAGTGGAGTCCTGACAGAGGGCTCCTGTAAGAGATGGTGGGGGGGGGAGAGGCAGGGCAGGGCAGAGAGCAAGGGATTCATTATTGTCAAAGGGGGTTGGAGTTCAACTCTTGGGGAGCTCTGGGGAACAGAAGATGTGTCTCACTGGGGTTGCTGAGTCTTGGGAAGAGTGTTGGGTTAGTTTCTGACATGCACTATGAACCTGATCTGTGCACAGTGGAAGCCCTGAGTCTCACAGATGCAGATATTGATGGTTAGGAAATGGTCCACAGGATTTAAGATGCCTGGGGCCCAAGACAACATGCTGACAAGCACTGATGCATCTGGTGCTCTCTGGGCCCTCAGATTTTGCACAGATGGCTGGGGACTCAGATAGAAATCAGATCTTAGAAGAAGAACATTAAAACTGTAAAAATTGTGTCTTGTCTCTAATCTCTGAGAAAGCGACAGTTGCCACTATCTCTAAATCCTCAATCTTTCATACCAAAGCATTGCTCACTCATTGTGGCTTCATGTACACAGTGAAGTCTGTTGTATTACTTGTCCAGTTTACTTCTGATTGTACTTTGCTCGGTATCCCCTTCAGATGTGATGGACACACTTCTCTCTTTTTCCTCTTGATCTGAAATGAACCACTGGGCCAGAGGAAAGCGGCCTTTTGGGGAAATGTCACAGGACAATAATTTCTCAGCTTGTCTTGTGATGCCGTTAACATAATATCCTATGCTGGGCAGTATAGTAAGTAAAGAGATTTCCTTGGCTTGTGATTCTACTGGCCAAAAAGTCTAAGCATCATGGATATGTGGCAGAGAACCCCTGGCAGCATCACAGCATGGCAGAAAAGAAGTAGAGGAAAAATAGGCATAAACAAAGGTACCACACAGGTGAGGTAGCCTCAGCTTGTAGCAACCTGCTGTCCTGTTCTAATATCACCAGACAACACCCAAGGCATGGACATCATCCTCCTCCCTTGAGGAGCTTGCCTAGGAAAGGGAGAGTGACCAGGGCATCAGGTCATTCCGAAGCTCCATCTTGCCCTCTGGCCAGGTGGTCAGCTATAGTCAGAAGTTTCTGGGTCCTGCCTAGCCCCAAGGTCTGGACCCACAGTCCCGAAGCAGCTTAGTCCCACATAATAACACAAAGCCTTATATTACTTACAAGCTGATTGGTCTATGGCTCAGGCTTGTTACTTGCTAACTCTTAAACTTTAAGGTAACCCACATTTCTGTTTATGTTTAGCCACATGGCTTGGTATTGTTTTGCTCTGTGCAGCATTCTCATCCTGCTTACTCTGTGTCTTGCTGTCCGCTGATTTGCTCCTCTGCTTCCCAGAATTCTGGTCTGCTTACCTGACCTCTGCTTCCTGTCTAGCTACTTGACCAATCAGCATTTTATTAAACCAGTAGGAGTGACAAATATTTACAGTGTACAAAAGCATAGTCCCACAGCAGACAGCGGATGCACTGAGATCCCAGTATCTCTTTCTTTCTCCTGTTATTATCTACCACACTTCTCCCTCACTGTCATGTCCCTGGATGTCTGGGCCCAGGGACCTCTTGAAATTCTGAGCTGAGTTAGTGTCCATTGGAATTTCTCTGTAGTCTCCAGCACCTGGGCCAGAGCTTTGATTCAGGGGTTAGGGTTAGCTAAGCTATGATCGTCTAGAGCCTTTTCTGAAATATGAGGTCCAGAAGTGCCACTACCCATCCCTGCCATTCAGCATCAGCACTTAGGAAATGTCCATTTATTTATAAAATAATGCTTATTCATTTTTTGTGTTTTGTTTATTTAAAATTTTACTTATTGTGCACATGTGTCTGTCTGTGAATGTAGGCACCTATATGGCACAGCACATGGGATTAAGGAATATCTTTTAGGAGCTCATTCTCCTGCTTGGGGTTAGGACAAGGCACTGACATATTTAACAGGTGCCCATCTGAGTGCAGTGAAAAGCAAGCGTCAGAACTACCCCTACAGAACAACAGCTCCTAGAGGTTGGCATGTGTGTGATGCCCAGTGGGTTATTAAAAGCATATCTGTACTTGAAGGAATTTGTGACTTTATAAACCTGGGGAGGCAACCACAATTTTTATTCTCACCGGGTTTCCAAGTGAGGCTGATGTTTGATGGGAGCTTCAGTTTGAGGTCAGGATGGTGTGATAGCAAGCTCCACCTTACCCAAAAGTCTGCTGAATTTCAACAGTGGTCAGGCAGAGCTCACAGCCTTATGGCTTCGTCGTACACAAGTCCGTCATACCCGACTTTGCAGCCGCAGCCCGTTTCCAGTGTTGTGTAGACGCTTGCTTGGTGGGTTGTGCAAACTCAGCTCAGATTCCTGCTGGTAAGAAGGAAGATGTGTTAGAGGTTACAAAGCTCATTTAGCCTCATTAATCAAGATAATGTTAATTGCTCTAGTCTTGTTAATGAAGAACCACTAATGCAGACAGAAATAAGTCACCTCCTCCAGGGCCTGTGCTCCTAGGGAAGGCTTTTAGGGGGAATGAACTCAGAGCCCTGTGCACCATGTCTGGTTGGCCAGAGTACAAGGGAAGGCAGAGCTGCAGTGCCAGGAGACTCTGGGCTAGTGAAAAAAGGCTTCTTGTAAATTACCTGTAAAAGGCATAAGTTAGACCTGGGGATGGGGCACATGTATATTAGTCTGTCATAGATAGAAGCATTAAGATGGTGTGGCCAAGGCCAACCTGGGCTACATAGCAAGACTATTGTGTCAGAAAAAAATTAATTAGGACCAAATAATGCTCTATATAGGCATATAAAACATGAATGTTAAAAAGAATTGTGTGACTGTACGTGTGTGTGTGTGTCTGCGTGCGCGAGTGTTCATATGCCACAGTGTGTATGTGGTGGTCAGAGGAAGACCATTGATGTAAGGATTCCTGGCTGCTGTGTGTAGCCCAGGCTATCTTCCCAGCTAGCTTCCATGGATTCTCCCTTTCATGGCTCTGTAGGAGTGCTGAGATAACCAACAGGCACTATGAAGTCCAGGTGTCATGTGGTTCTGCACTCAGGTCCTCACACTGTAGGTAAGTGCTTCTTTACTGGGCCGTCCCCATAACCCTCATATAATCTTCTTGTCAGGCCAGTGGCTCCATGAGCAGACTGATTGTTAGTTTAGCTTCCTCTGGCTGTTTCCTACTACTGCAGAGGTGGGTGAAGCCTTCAAACACTCGAGTGGATTATACCTCTAACTTTACTCAAATATTTCTTTGACTTCCAAGATTGAGGACTAAATGATGGCTTTCCAGACTCCCGGAAGAAGGGAAGGACCAGGCTTTCTGTCTGGACTCTCGTCTCCCAAGGCAGCTTACCCACGAGTCTTTCCGTGGAACAGAGGTTCTTACTTTGGAGGAGGGTTCCGAAGCTGAGGGGCGCAGTAACAGGCTCTGATTTGACACCACTTCCCTTCCTGTGTGGGGTCTGAGTTTGAGAACTAAAGCAGCAGACAAGGGGATGTCAGTGAACTCCACCAGGTGTGTCCAGCCTGGAGACAGCATGGGATCCCGTGGAGCTGGAATTACAGGTGGTTGTGAGCCATCTAATGTGGTGGGAACTGAACTTCTCTTCAAGAAC
Source organism: Sigmodon hispidus (assembly GCA_004025045.1). Lineage (NCBI taxonomy): Eukaryota > Metazoa > Chordata > Mammalia > Rodentia > Cricetidae > Sigmodon > Sigmodon hispidus. The sequence goes on along the minus strand of PVIH01020046.1, from coordinate 8,577 downwards.
GCCTGATGCTCTTAGCCATCTGTCCTGCCCCAGGGCCTTCACTTATTTTCCTAAAGTCTGGCTGTGTGGTTCTTGAGAATGAACTTTGCAGTGTTGTTGGACACTCCTGGTCTGAGGTGGACTGCTCTGTAGAGGACAATGGGAGCCCTTCCCTTCTGATGAAGCATGAAAGGTGAGTGAACAGGAGCCACAGTGAAGAAAAATGTGGGCTTAGCTGACCCCAAGGGCACCTTGAGCATGCCATCATAGAGTTGCAGCTACCACAAGGTAGGGTCTATTGGAACCTGAATCAGTCAATTATTGGAAGGCCAAACCATCACAAGTGCTCTGGAACAGGTACCCAGCAGGTCCAGGGACAGCTGTCTACCGCTCAGAGGAGTTGCTGATTCAGTCCAGGTAGAGGGTTCTAGAGAACTCTGAAGAGCTGAAGAACCTCTTTCCAATGTCTATGAAGCCAGGGCATATGGGCAATAGTTGATGTTTCCTCTGAGATCTTTTCCACAGGTTTCCTGGGGTATTCCCTCTCTGCTAAGCCCTTAAGAACATTACTAAGACCCGGGGAGGTCACTCAGTAAAGCACAAGACCTGAGTGTGAGACTCTGCATCTGTAACCCCTGTTCTGAGGAGGCAAAGACAGATGGATCCAGGGGCTCACTGGCTAGCCAGCCTTGTCCATGTGTTCCAGAGAAAAGATTGCTTTTTTGTTTGTTTGTTTGTTTGTTTTTGAGAGTCCTGATTGGATGAACAAGGTGGAGCGCATCCTGGGAACAATGCCCGAGGTTGTCCTCTGCCGCTGCACATACGTGCCTCCATGTGTGTTTTCATACACACACATACACACAATATAAACAAAATGTAAGTGGACGTTATCGGCATGTCTTTCTGAAAATGCATTTGGAGACCAAGAGTCGATTATTCCTTTGTGTCTCCAGACCCAGAGCAGCACAGGGCACAGGCTGGAGCCCCAGGACCCGCTGCTAACATGGCTCAAAGCTTCCCCAGCCCTCTTTTCATCCCCCCACTTACTATTATTTTTTATTAGTAAATTTTGTTCTTTCACAGTTTCATCCATGCACTATATATTTTGATTCACTTTCCTCTCACACCTACTAACCCACCTCATTTCTCCTATTTATTATTAGTTTGGGTTTTGTTTAGTTTAGCACAGAATTTAGTCAGGGTTGTCTGTGTGTTCCTGAGTTTGGAAACTGGCTGCCATAGTCTGGGGATTCACCAGCACATACGTAACTAGATCCCAAGCCTCCTGTCTCTTAGGATCTATAAGTTATCAACAGGTTAGCAAATGTATAAGGCCCGTGGGTTCCTTCCCCCTTTGTAGCCAACTCTGCTGACTTCTGTGCATCCAGAGTCATCATACACCACTACCGGGAGATCCTGAGCCTTACATCTGTTCCTGTTTAGATTTTTTTTAGACCCTTTCCAATCCTGTAGCTTTTACATTACTCCCACGCCTTTCTCTGTAGTATTTCCAGAGCCCCAAGAGAGTGGTGTAAGTGTCTTGTCCAGGATCAGCCTTCAGATGACCTCTGCTCTCAGCATCCTGTGTAGCCATTGGTCTTTGCTATAGTCTCTGCTGACTTAAGGAGAAGCATCCCTGTTTAGATCTGCACTGTGGATGCCTTTGTATTTTATACTTTTGAACCCAATCCATCCAGGCTACTTCCAATGAAAAGGCCAAGCACCAACACTTTGTAATTTTGATTTCTAGGCCTTGATGAATGTCTGCAAGTAGTTTCCATTGTGCAGAAATGAAATAAAGACAGATGGCTATCTCCAAAAAGATGGAGTGCACAAAAGCTGTAGTTATCCTTCAGCCCTCTTGGGGCCAAAGAAAGACTCACGTAGGACTCTGAAGTACCTGAAATATCTATCTCCAAAAAAGAAATAGGGCACAGCTCATCTTTGGGTACTATTAGGTACATTCAGAGGTCACATTTCACACAGCGGATGCTATTCTGTTATGAAATAAAAGAGTAAAATAGCTTGGGAACAGAAGTCTGATTCAGGAAGCTGGTAGCCTTGAAGTTGACATCACTGGTCTCATAGCAGAAGCTGGAAATATTTCAAGTGCCTTTCAGAACACGACTCTCTAGTTAAACGAAGCCTCTTTCTATTCATAGCCATGTAAAGTTAGCGCTGCAATGTAACATTCATAAACACAACTTGATTTGCACAAAATGGTGTCATTATTATTGGAAAAGGGATGAAGCTGCACCAAGACAGTGGATTCTGCTTTTCCCCCTAAAATCTCTAAATGTAGCAAAACCAAACCAAACCCAGACAAGCAAAGCACCATCACCCATCAACAGAGTAAGCCAAAGTAAAGTTGCTGACTTGAGTGAAAATTAGCACATATTGTTTGTAGAATGTTCTGTGATGTGCCATAGTCACTCGAATTGAGACCCTGCCATAGTCACTGGAATTGTGACCTTCCCCTTAAGGATACGTGACCGTAAGACCTGGATGATGCACCTAATTCTAGCACTATTTAGAAAGCCTGGGCTTCATGCAAAAGCTGTTTTCTTGGACCAAAGAAGAATCTTCTTGCCCTGCACCACTGTGAAGGGCTGTAGTAACAGCAGCAGCAGCAGCAGCAGCAATGCGCTGTGATGAGAAGCAAAGTGAGATACTCCATGGCTTTGTCCTGGGACCTCATTATGTCTGGGCCGTGTGTCTGCAGGTGCCACTCACGCTGGGAGCCCATCAACTTTTACTTGATTCCAGATTTCATCCAATTGACAAAGTTAATGACCACAGAGACAGATGGCCTCTAGAACAGTGCTCCTCAACCTTCATAATGCCGTGACCCTTTAGTTCCTCATGTTGTGGTGATTCCCTAATCATAAAGTTGACTTTTTTTGCGACTTCATAATTGCAATTTTACTACTATCATGAATTATAACATACATATCTGATATGTGGGATATCTGATGTGCAATTCCTGTGAAAGGGCTGTAGATCCCCATAGAGGGTGCGACCCACAGGTTGAGAACCTCTGCTCCAGAAGGTCATCTCTGGCTTTAGCAGGTCTTTTGAATGTGAAAACAAGGCAAAGGGGACTGTGATAATGAGCAGTATCCTAGGATACGCTAAGTCGTCTTCCTGTGGCCATACAGCTCTCTATTGAAAGCAGGTAGGAAATGCCTATGATCCAGAATGAAGTTAATTCTCTCATCAGAATCATCCCGATACTTTACAGCTTGTAAAAACCTTTAGTATCTTTTATTACTTTTGCTATAAAATGAAAACTGCTTAGCTTGGCAACCATGAGTTCTGGTCTGGTGCTATCCACTGATCTAGCCTTAGGAGAAGAGCCTAGCAAGAGGAAGTGGGTCCCTAGGAGGCAGGCCTAAATGATTTATAGCCTAGTCTGCCTTCTGTTGTCTCTGTTCCTGGTCCTCTGAAGTGTGACAGCCAGGCTTCTCTTCCCTATGGTGATCACTGATGTCTCCTCAAACCAAGATCAAAAATAAGTCTCCAAGTTTCTTCTGCCAGTGTTTGGTTACAGCATGGAGAAAACTAGTTTAAAATATATAATATGTAAATTATTACTTATATATTGTATATGCAATTATATATAACATATGTGATATATAATTAATTTTTTTCTTTTTTTACTATTCAGTGAAATTATTTATATATGTTCAGTGAATATATATACATATATATAATTTCACTGGACATTACAATGAAACTATTAAGGTCAGCCTTATCACACCAATTTCATGAATGACAAGACCAAGACTAGAGGAATTAAATATGAAGCCAAAGACCCCCATCCTGAGAAATATAAAAAGTAGGATTCTCATCTCTAGAACTCTGTATGGTTTCTCCATAAACTACCCTCAAATTTAGACACCTGACTGTCAGTACCCTTCTTCTGGCCCATGGCTGACTCTCCATGATCATCGATAGCCCTTGTCATGGGTTTAAAGTCTCTGTGAAACTTTACTTAATGTGGAGATTTGAGGTGGGGATGAGGGGTGAGGAACTGAGGGAGTGCAGAAGTTTATGGAAAATCAACAAAAACCAAACGTGCATGAAAATGTCCAATTTTGTATGTCAATAAAATTGTACAGAGATTGTGGGGGAAATGTTTCTAGTTGAGTCTACAATTTTAGTTTGAGACTTTTATTTGGTTGATGTCTTAAATTTGCATTGGTTTTTTTAAAGAAACTTAACAAAAATATACAATATCAGCCATACATAGATATAAATTTAGAAATCTGGGAAAGAATAGAAGTTATCTCTTACAAGACCCTACTTAGAAGCAGATTTAAAGAGAATTACAGAAGTATGGCATGAATTCTAGTTAGTATTTAATGAAAACTCAGAGCCAGATATTGGGGAAAAGCTGGAATATCAGAGAGAGGAAACAGACCACAGTCAATTCTCACCCAGCCAACTTCTCAGGCTGAACAGGGTAAGTGCTATCTTCAAGAGTCTTCTGTCTGGCTGGTTACTCCTACAAAATGCCTGGATGACTGCCTACAGCTGCCTTTAATATCTTCTCCACACAGTCGTTTCTCTTCTGGGTTCACCTCTGCATCATAATCCTAGAGTTAGGATTAAAGGTGTGAGCTACCACTACTTGGCTGTTAGGCCTTAAACTCACAGAAATCCAGAAAGATCTCTGTCTCCTGAGATTAAAGGCATGAGTCACCACTCTCTGACCCTCATGGCTTGACTGTGGGTGATTCTGTTCTCTGATATTCCAGGCTGATTTTATTAAATATAAAATATACCACCATATATCCCCTTTTGTCTCAAAAATAAACAAAGTTATAACTAATATAAGAAAAACTATATACTACAGGCACAATAATTACATACAATATATAAAAGCAATAATTACACAAGTAATATCTAGTCTATTAACAATTGACAAATTCAAAGAGAATATTCCATTATTTATCCTCTTTTGGTGAGTCCAAAGGATTGTGCTTAATTCACTTTCTATCTAACTTATATTACTAACTAAAATCAAAACAAAATTACAAAGAAATTAAGTATAAAATCTCAGACTGGTTCTAGAACAGAGAGAGGACCCTGTAAGTGGCTTCAGTTGGATACTTTTGATGGTGATGTTAAGTGTTGAATGCACCACATTGTAAAGATTTGCAGCCAATGTGCATCTCAGCTGGGGAGCCCAAAGCAGGACTAAACAGAAGGAGTGTGGGACGGCAAGGAAGCAGGCAACCTTTCAAAGTGTGTTCAGCTCTCAAAAAATAACCTCCAGGATGGAAGCCTCGCCACAACACCAAGTATCCAAGTCCCCATCAAACATCGTCAGCTTCTCTGAATAGGGCTGGGGTACTTCCTAAATGCAGAAGTATCTTCAGAACATAAAAATATCAATGCCAGAGTCTGTTAACTCTGATTTGAAAATTACCATCGTAAGTTATAAACAGAACAGCAAAGATTAGCAGAAAGAGTCAGGTGCTGGGGTGGAAGCCTGTATTCCTGTTACCTCAGATTGGGACAGTGAGCCAGGAAATTACTTGACCTTTATAAGCCACACTTTGGAATTTCAGAGTGAAAAATATTAACAAAGATAAAGTGATAGAAAAGTAAACAAGTAAATTTGTTGCTGTGACAAAATATTGGGGGTGGTTTAGTGGTGAAGAACACTAACTGCTCTTCCAGAAGACCTGGGTTCTATTCCCAGCACCAATGTGGAGGCTTGTAACCATATGTCAATCTAGTTCTGGGGACTCAATGTCCCCTTCTGACCTCTATTAACTCATATGCCTAAGAAAATCTGTTTTTAAAAAGGCAGTTTGCTGAAGAAATCATTTTGGCTCACTGCTTAGAGAATGAAGGTCCCTTCATTAGGGGAAAGCATGGCAGAGTTCATGGTGGCAGGAACATGGTGCTGGGATGCTTCACACCAGAAAGCAGCAGCAGGGGATATTGATGGTCCTTTTTCTATTTATTCACTCCAAGACCCCAGCCCATGGGATGACAGTTTTCTTATTCAGGATGGTCTCCTCTGTTAGTCCTTGGAAACATGGTCACAGACATGTCCAAAGCTGTGGCACCCAGGTGATTCCAAACCCAGTCAACTTGACTGTGAAGATGAATCACTACAGGGGGCTGGCTACCTTTTGTAAGAGAAATGGAATAAAACTCTCAATATACAGCTGCTCAGTTGTGTGGAAAGATGCAGGAGGATAAACCAAACCACAGCTAAGCTAGCAGCCACCAAACCAGCCTGGACAGAAATGGGGCCCAGTGCCACTTCTGAGTCCTAAAGGGAAAATGAACAGGTGGGGCTCTTCCCTAAGCTGAGGCACAGTGTGACTGTAGGCAATATGGGGGATCCATAGGGTGGTGTTGGTGGATCCATAGGGTGGTGTTAGGGGATCCATAGGGTGGTGTTAGGGGATCCATAGGGTGGTGTTAGGGGATCCATAGGGTGGTGTTAGGGGATCCATAGGGTGGTGTTAGGGGATCCATAGGGTGGTGTTAGGGGATTCATAGGGTGGTGTTAGGGGATCCATAGGGTGGTGTTAGGGGATCCATAGGGTGGTGTTAGGGGATCCATAGGATGATGTTAGGAGATCCATAGGGTGGTGTTAGAGGATTCATAGGATGTTATTAGCAGTCACAGCCTGTTGGATTTCTGAGAGGATTAACATGTGAAGATAATCTCATTATGTCTTGTGGTGTCAGACAAAGGTTCCAGGTGGGAATGTTATTAAAAGACAAATGTGGCTGATAGGCATAGCTCTCTTTGGAATCCGTTTAGCACCAGGGTGTGAAATGAGCTAGCTCCTGGCACTCCACTTTGGATTTACTTTTCAAATTTTGCTCCGTGGGAAGAATTCTTCCTCTGCCTTTAGATGGAAAGTACCATGTAATTTCCTTTCTCGTCATTTGTAGTTAGTAAAAGGTTCTACTTATGATACTTTAAAAATAAAGCATAGACTCTAAATTCAAATTATTATAGTCCCATATATATCCCAGTCTGAAAACTTATTTACTACCTTTGAAGTTTATTCTTATTATTTAATTTTACATTTTTAAGTGCCTGCATGCCATGGGCATTTCCTGTATGCCATGCCTGTAAAGGCCAGAAGAGGGCGTCAGATTTTCTGGAACTGGAGTTCCAGGTAGATGTGAGCCACATGTGGGTGCCAAACCTATTGTCCTCTGGAAGGGCAGCTGGTGCTCTTAACCACCAAGCCTGACAAGCTGAGTTTGATTCCCAGGACCTCAACGGTAGAAGGTGGGGATGAACTTCTATGGCCTTCATGCACGCACCACGGCACTTTCACATGCATACACATGTGCATGTTCACACTCGAAGGCACATAAACACTATATATGTTGTAAGAGAGATACTAGGCTAATTTTGGTTGTTTTCTTTGCAGTATTTTTGTCTGACCCCCAGTTGGTCCTCACTACTCCGCCTGTGCCTCACCCCAAGATGAGCAGTGGTACCACTCCCCAAAAGCTTGTTAGAAACAGATGTCCTCAGGCTACCGTGTAGACTCACAAAATCCAAACCTGTACTTAGTGTGGTGATACATATTTAATAAAGTTAGTCTTCTCCATTTTTCTTTAGTCCCAGTACTGGGGAGGCACAGGCAGGAGGATCTCTCTGAGTTCGAGGTCAGTCCTGTCTACAAAGCAAGTTCTTAGGACAAGTCAGCCAGGGCTGTTACACAGAAAACCTGTTATGCCTAAAGCTAGACCCCCAGAGAGACCACCGAGGACAGGGTGTCCAGAATGCAACAGCAAGGTTTACTGGTAGCACAGTACAAGCCAGGCAGGGAGCTTATCCAAGCTTCTGTGGTAACAGAGCAAGGAGGAGCTGCTGTCCTTGGTAACAGCAAGGTTTTTATAGGCAAAAGCTACAACATAGTCGGTTGCTTGGGGTTATAGTGCTGGTGTGCTACTGATTGGCTCATGCTTAGGGTCTTTCTGCCCCAGAGTATCTTTGGACCTCACCTGGACCCTACCAGGGGTGGCTGGTTTTTCCCAGAACTGGGCAAGCAAGAAATTTATTCCTCTCCCAGAACTGGGCAGGTAGAAAGCCATTCTTCTCTTAGAACTGGGGAGGCCCCCTGTTAGGTCTATTCTTTTAGGACATGTTCTTTTCCCAGGACTGGTCAGGCATGGCTATTCCTCTCCCAGAAGTGGGCAGGTCCCCTTGCCAGGAACCCATTCTTCTTCCAGAACTGAGCAGGATGCCCCTGACAGAAATGAAAAACTAAACTTTATTTTACCTTTTTTTTTTCCCTTCTTTATTTTGTATTTATCAAAAAAACAGTAAAAAGAATTTAAAAATGCAGAAGAGTTAACAATAACTATACAGAGGATAATAATCATAAGCATGGCTTATCAAGGGAGGAAATGCAAATAAGATTGCTACACATATATTTTCTTTGTGTTCAGCTTTCCCTCTGAATTTTTTTTTCCATCCCTGTATATCCTTATTCAAGGTCTCTTCCCCCTCCCACCACATCTGGTCATTTTTCTTCTCTGCAACTCCCCATCCCCTCCCTTGGCAGGGAGCAGACAGTCCTATGGTCCCACTGGCCCAATAAT
>PVIH01020045.1:0-33597 GCA_004025045.1 Sigmodon hispidus | reverse complement strand
CAAAGAAGTAACAGACCTATTTGACAAAAATTTTAAATCATTGAAGAAAGAAATTGAAGAGGATATCAGAAAATGGAAAGCTCTCCCATGTTCCTGGATTGGTAGGATCAACATAGTAAAAATGGCAATTCTACCAAAGGCAATCTACAGATTCAATGCACTGCCCATCAAAATCCCAGCACAATATTTTTTGGACCTTAAAAGAACAATACTCAATTTCATTTGGAATAACAGGAAGGCCAGGATTGTCAAAACAATTTTACTCAACAAAAGAACCTCAGGAGGTATCACCATCCCTGACTTCAAGCTTTATTATAGAGCTACAGTAATAAAAACAGCCTGGTACTGGCATAAAAACAGACTTGTGGACCAATGGAATAGAATTGACGATCTAGACATTAACCCAAAAACCTATGAACACCTGATCTTTGACAAAGAGGCCCAAAACATTCAATGGAAAAAAGATAGTATATTTAACAAAAGGTGTTGGCATAGCTGGATGGAAGTGTGTAGAAAAACGCAAATAGTTCTGAGCCTGTCACCCTGCACAAAATGCAAATCCAAGTGGATCAAAGACCTCAACTTAAACCCAGCCACTTTGAACTTGATAGAAAAGAAAGTGGGAAATACACTTCTTCAAATTGGCACAGGCCACCACTTCCTAAATATAACACCAGTGGCATAGGCACTAAGATCAACAATCAATAAGTGGGATCTCCTGAAGCTGGGAAGCTTCTGCAAAGCCAAGGACACTGTCAATAGGACAAAACACCAGCCTACAGAATGGGAAAAGATTTTCACCAACCCTGCAAGTGATAGAGGACTGATCTCTAAGGTATATAAAGAGCTCAAGAATTTAGAGCCCAAAACCCTGAATACCCCTATCAAAAAATGGGGTACAGATCTAAAAAGGGAATTCTCAGCAGAGGAACTACAAATGGATGAAAGGCACCTGAAAAAGTGCTCTTTATCTTTAGCCATCAGAGAAATGCAAATCAAAACAACTTTGAGATACCACCTAACACCTGTTAGATTGGCTAAGATAAAAGGCACAGATGACAGCCTATGTTGGAGAGGATGCAGAGCAAGGAGAACACTCCTCCATTGTTGGTGGGAGTGTAAGCTTGTTCAACCACTTTGGAATGCAATATGGCGGTTTCTCAGAAAATTGAGAATCAATCTCCCCAAGGACCCAGCAATACCACTTCTGGGTATATACCCTAAAGAGGCACATTCTCATACCAAAGATATTAGCTCAACTATGTTCATAGCAGCATTATTTGTAATAGCAAGAACCTGGAAACAACCTAGATGTCCCTCTACTGAAGAATGGATTAACAAACTGTGGTACATCTACACAATGGAATACTACTCAGCAGTAAGAAAAAACGATATCCTCAAATTCGCAGGCAAATGGATGGATTTGGAGAATATCCTCCTAACCGAGGTATCACAATCTCAGAGAGATAAGCAGGGGATGTACTCACTCACTAGTGGTCTCTAAACAAACAAACAAGAAAAAAAAAAAAACATGCCCAAGGGGCAAACCACAACCACTGAACAGCTTGGGATCAGAAACACCCTGGACTGACCCTTCGAACCCCACTCCAACTATAGGAATACCAGACTCATTCTTGAGGGAGGGGGGACACAACTGGATTTGGCCAGGAGTGGAGACTGATCCAAGCATTATTGGGTCAGTGGGACCATAGGACTGTCTGCTCCCTGCCCAGCGAAGGGATGGGGAGTTGCAGAAAAGAGAAATGTCAAGATGTAGTGGGAGGGGGAAGGGACCTTGAATGAGGATATACAGGGATGGGAAAAAAAATTTCAGAGGGAAAGCTGAACACATAGTAAATATATGTGTAGCAATCTTATTTGCATTACCACCCTTGATAAGCCATGCTTATGATTCTTATCCTGTTCATAGTTATTGTTAACTTTTCCTCATTTTAAATTCATGTTACTGGTTTTTTTTGTTAAATACAAAATAAAGAACGAAAAAAAAGAATTCTGAATAAGACAGATTTAGACTCTCAAAACCTCTAAACAGGGTACAGTGTATGTAAAATATGCATAAGCTTCAGAGAGAGAGAGAGAGAAAAAGAAAAAAGAGGGTAAAGAAAGCCCTTGAAAATGGAGAAATAGGAATAAAGATAAAGGCCACGTAAAGATGGCAGATAAACAAAGAGTCTGGATTATGTTTGTTGTGTGTTCTTTTAATTTTTTAATTTTTAATGAGCTAATTGCAGAGAGACAATTGGTTACTAAGGCTGCTAAGTTAAACCAATAGTTATATTTTAAAGATGTCTTGACTTTTTATAAGAATATGTTACTTGGGAAAAGAGTTTCTGCTTTTGTCTCCACAGAAGATCAAAACCTGTGGATTGGTTCCAGACAAATGTGGTTACATTTGCCAAGGCCACCTGAATGAACATTCTCAGCTTCCAAGAAGCCAGTTGAGATGATCCAGCTTCAAAACTCCATAAGATTGTCATCGTCCTTTGACAGCAAGAAGTAGTAAAAGAAAGCTTCATCCAATTTCCCAAAAATATTACTTATTAATGTTTGTTTTCATTTAAATGGATAATGGTCATAGTCAATTTCTTAAAAAAAATGGGGGAGGAGGATATAATATAGGAATGATTAGAAAAGATAAGTGGATTTTGATTCATTGATATAAACTTAAGGTTAATTTTGTTATGCTGTTTGTATTTTTCTACTCTTGATTAAGGTATGATGCTGATGTCACACATTTAAAATTGTAATGTGTAATTGAGAAATGCAGATTAATAGTCAACTATGATAAGCAAACTTATAGTCATGTTAGTTAGGTTTTTGTAGGTATACAAAGATATATTTCAGTTAGATAGGTAGTCTTCAAACACTTCAAAGACATGCAGAATATGGCATTTAAGATATTTTAAGAACTTAGACTTTTCTGGACAGTGAGACAGGTCTGTTCCTGGCAGCACCAATGTATTTCAGGAAAAGGATGGGCATTGAAGAAACCTCATGTGGAATTTACTTTGTGGCAACAGTTAGCCACTGGACAAGAAACTGTTCTGGTATTGACTGCTTGATAGTATGCTGTATAAACTGTACATGCAGGTTCCATAGGAAAGTGACCTCTGAACATTGGCAGAACAAGCCGAGATGGTCCTTCAGTTTCCTGCTTTGCAGAAAAACATTGCCAGACATTCTTCAGGACACAAGGAGAAGCGACTGATGGACTGTATCAGATTTCCTGCATCACTGAAAGGTATGACAGAGACTTTGGGCCATAAAGGCTGAAGATGGATGCCCCAATGTTACAAAGGAACTTTGGGTGACTGTCCAGGCAGATAGATGTCATCTCTGTCATTTTCTAGACTTTGGAAGTTGCTTGCACTTCCTGTTTATTTGCATAATATTATATCCTTCTGTAGTCTTTGATGTGGTTGAAGGTTTAATAATTGTAGGTATAGTTCTTTTTAGTTTAAAAGATATATTAGATATGAAACTTTAGACTCACAATGATAAGGGAGATAATGGAATATTCTCTTTAATTTTGGAATGCAAATAGACTGGATATTGTGACTGTAATTCTTGCTTGAGAGCTGTTCTGTTGTTTGTAATTTTGCTATATGGAAATTGAAACCTTCCTTTTTAATTAGACAGAAAAGACGAGATGTGGTAGAAATGTTCTCTGTGTACTGTGAATAAAGAACTGTTTTGGCGTGTGTAGAGCACCATAGAAGTGGGTGGAGAATCAGAGCACAAGCAGGTAGGAAGAAGGGTAGAGTTTGCCACTCTCCATCCTTCCCCCGGAGAAGCAGCATGTAGGAATTCAGGTGAGCCATGGGCTGTGAGCCACATGGTGGGTAGATTCATGGAAATGGGTTGATTTAAGATGAAAGAGCTAGCTAGTAATGTGCTTAAGACATGGGCCAATAGTGAAAAGTATATAAGTGTCTGATTCATTTCTTTGGGGGACAAAAGCCATGGCACATGCCAGGTCACAAACCTCCAGACCCAAAACGGGCCGGGAAAACTTTCTACAACAATATGTTATGAGGATGCATTTGAAATAGAGCCTACTGAGTTTTGTTCACTTTGTGGAAAGATAATTAGCTGATTGCAGAATATCAGCTTCAATTAACTCTTCAATTAGAAACAAGCATATAAATAAATAGCAAACAAAAACCACCAGAACATCTTTATCCACAGCCAGCAGTTAAGGGTTTTTTATGATGAATTTTGTGTTTCCTGTCAAGCAGGTGCAGATTCAGAATCTGACAGAAATTTTTGTAGTGTGAAAAGTCTTGTTAGACATTAAAACCTGCCAACTACTACCTATTTCTGCTGGAAATCATCCCCTGACTTCATAGGCTAGTGTCTTAAACACAGCCGTCATCTGTTGCATGGAAATGTCTAATAAGCAGATTCAACAGGGTTGTTCTTCAATGAAAAAGAAATATAGTCTCTGTATGTCTTCATACTCCTGGGGTGAAGAGATTACATTCTCAATTTAAAACCAAACACTATTATCAATATCCCTTGAAAATTCTACTTAATTAAAAGGCTCTACTCATAAAACTGCCAAATAAAAACTTCTTTCAGTTTCTCAATTAACTTCATTTAATTAGAATTATATAATATGGAAAGGAACTGTTTGCAGCTTAACTTAATCAAAAAGACTGTGGTTTGGTCAAAATAAACAGAACATTTAAAGAGTAATGGATACCAATGAAATCAAGTATTCCACTTTCCAAATTAAGCCTTTGTTTAGCTGATACAAGGAAGGGAAAATCTGTACTTAGTCGGCTTATTGTGATTAGATTCCTAGATTCCAATGCTACATCTGAATGTTAGTTGTGGCTAAGTGCTACACTATGTAACTTTGTGTTTTCATAGATGTCAGACCTCTGTTATGGTGTATGCTGAGGCACATGTGTGTCAATGTCCAGGTTCAGGTCCAGATCTATGTCAAGGTCACAAGACAACCTCTGCTATTATTCTTCAGGCATTGTTCATTCTCTCTCTCTCTCTCTCTCTCTCTCTCTCTCTCTCTCTCTCTCTCATTTTGAGATGGTAAATCTTAGTGACTTGAACCCAGAGATTTAACTCTCTATTTTCCAGTGATGCTTTGGCATTATAAGGATATGCACTATCACACAGACTTTTTTAAATGAACATTGGAGACCAAACTCAAGTTCTCATTGTTGAAAGGCAAACACTGTGTGAAGGAGGCTGAACTGCTAGTCTGCTACTTGTCTTTGAATGTGTGAATGGTTTATAGTTTCTGGCCCATGGTAGAAGTCCATTCTACTTCCTCAAGGATTTTCAGATCTTAATGTCAGTATTCACCCTGAACTCAATGGTCATCAAAATTCCACCATGCTTTTTCCATTGTTATGGATTGAACATTGTGACACAAAATCTCTATGTTGAAACATTAACTTCAGTATCAGAAATTTTAGCCTTTGATGGAATTTTTTTTCTATCAGATGCTAGTAGTTTAATAGGATTGATTGGTACTGAAGCAGGCTGTGTTGTAGCTCATCATGCCTGTGGCCTTACAGAAGTAGATATTTGAAACCACTCACACAATGGAAAACCACATGGAGATGTAGTTGGAAATTTCTCTGTACCACCCAGCAGGTCCAGTCACTACTTCCCAAATAATAATTGACTTGGTGGTTTAATATTATAGTAATTGCTGGGCTGTAGCTAAAGCATATTACTATCTAGCACTTACATTTAAATTAACCCCTTAATTCTTATCTATGTTTAGCCATCTGACTTGGTACCTTTACTCAGTGTAGCATTATCATCTTGCTTACCCTGTGTGTGGCTGACATCTGCTCTCTCCCTTTCTTCTTCCAGAATTATTCTAGTCTGTTTGCTCTGCCTTTTCTTCCTGCCTGGCTACTGAACAGTCAGTGTTTTATTGAAACAGTATAAGTAACAAATCTTTACTATGTATAATAACAATATCCACAGCATGGAGAAAGCATCTCTGGGAAGAGGCTTCTAGGAGCAATGAATGTCACAACATAAGCACTTACCAGAGGCTAGGAGACAGGGATGGAGCAAATTCTCCCTCAGAGACACTTGGGAAAAAGTCATTCTAATAGTGTACTGGTTTCAGGGTACAATCTCCAGAACTACAAAGTGATATTTTTTTCCTAATTTTTCTTCAAAATCATCTAATTCTTTCCAGCAGCCCTAAAACATTAATCTGACCAATATCCACTGAGTATATGCAGACCTCTGAGGAAAGGTCTGAGGAAGCATTACCAAGTGCTCTACCCAAGGAACTATTGCAGAGTCCCTCCTAGGAAGACAACATTCTTTGCAGTCTTTGGAATCCATTTTCAAAAACTAGCTCAGGTGTATAAATTGAGTAAGTATTTTTGAAGTATTTATCTCTGCCTTTGAGATCATCATCTTTTCCTGGTGTCCTACATCTACTGTACTCACTCTGATTGCCTCTGATAACCCATTCCATTAGGGTGCCAATGAATTTCCATTGTGCTGTTCTTGGGTAACTATGCCTTATTATTTCTGGAACATGGAGTGGAAAAGCCTCCTTTGCCAATGCTACTCCAACCAATGTTTGTGACATTCCTGCTCTATATTTTCTATAGTTAGAGCTCCATGGTCCTGTGACTACCAGCTTGGCCAACTTTTAACTACTTCTTTTGTTTGTCATCAGCCTTGTCTTGAAGAGTAGAACCATTTGGAGAGAGAAAAAAGGAAGGGAGAATGATGTAAATGCATTACTATCTAAAAATAAAATTAAAAAAAAATAGAGCCATAATTTAATGTTCTTGATTGCTGATGTCCCTGCCACCAGTTCACTCTTCCAATGATAATCATTGTGTCTTTCCTCTGCTTATAACATAACAGCAACTACATATGACACTTATTGCCTTCTAATACGTCAGCCTCATACCATGAGCCTTTTCGTCTCTTCTTCAAACACCTGCTATGAAAGTCTGGCCTTTCGATTTACCTTTGCACCACTGCTTTTAAAGTGCAGAGGAACAGCAGGCATCATTAGGGGTGCAAAAATCCTCAAATCGTTTGTATACAACTGTGAGATGCTGTACCCCCATTTTCGTAAGTTACATGCCTGAAATCCACCTTTCCATTCCTCCAGGATGTAATCTAGAGTTTCATCTCTAGAAAAATTAAATGTAAAAATTGTCCCACATTGTGGATGTTTATTCTTATTCAAGAATTCATGGTAAGTCTATTGTCCATCATGCTAAGTAAAGCTGACTATAAACATGATATATAAATATATCTGGGTTCATACTATCTTATTTTCACTCTATTTATAAAAATAATATAAAAAATTATTGGCCAGTTGGTGCTTTAAAAGCACATACTGAGGAAAGTAAGTGTAAAAAGCTACTGAAACTCATCTTCTCAAACTTCAGACAATCAGATGTTGTAATAGGTTCTGGCCTGGCCTTCCAGGCCTGGACCAGAGGTTCCAACCCACTGTCATGTCTGGTTAGCCTCAACTAATCACACACAGGCTTACGTTATATTTACGCTAATTGACCTAGGGCCCAGGAATATAATTTGCTAACTCCTTCATTTGAACTCAACCCATCTTGTTCAGCCATGCAGTTTGGTACCTTTTCTCATAGCAGCATTTCAGCTTCTTTCCTCTGTGTCTGCTGTGGTCTCCTCATAGCATCCCTGTGGCATCTGTCTGGCAGCTCTGTAAAGTCTATCTCTGCTCTTGCTGAACTCAGAGTTTTCTTAGCCTGGTAGCCCCACCCATACTTCCTGTCTGCCTTCTGGCAAATCAGTTTTTTATTGAACTAGTAGAAGGGACAAATATTTACAGCATTGCCTAATCCCCCAACAATCAGATGAAAATAGAAGTTTCAAAATCTCACAAGAAAACATCACTAAACTATTTGAGTATCATAATTTATTTTATGATATGTTATCGCTAGGATACTTAAAATGATCCCCAAATATTTTGTTTTTAAAATGTTTTTATTCCCTGAGAGTTGCAAAATGCACATATATATTTTGATCATATTCAAACCCTACCTCTTCTCAATTTCTCCAAAATCCATTCCTACCCATCATTCTACCCACTTCCTGCCCTTTTTAAAAATATTTTTATAACCAGCTAAGTTTAAGTTTTGCTGCCTATATGCTGAAGAATGTAGAGCCATCTACTACTGGAGCATGATCGACCTACCAGTGATCACACCCTTCAAGGAAACTGATTCTCCTTCTTCCAGCAGCCAGCTCCTCCCCATTTCATGCTGAAATGTCAACTGGCTTGGTCATGTGCAGAAAATCACAGCTGCTGTGAGCTCATGAGAAGCGTGGAGTTGTCATGGAGAGTAGGCACTGACTCACCCTGCCCTCCCATACCTCTGTCTCATCCTAATTTTCATAACCATCATTACCATATCACCAAGCAAAACAGACATCCCTTACTATTTATAACATGAAGATGTAGGATCAAGTCTACATTTTCAAAAACAGTTACAACCCTAATTTGTTCTTTTTGTTCAGTCTCCTCTCATGATAATTTAGCTCTTGGGCATTTTTGATTACTACGCATTTGATTATAACACTGATATGATGCATGTTATGTTAGCTTCCTTTTCAATGGAGACAAGTCTTTCCCTGTGATATATATACAACATTCAATAGTTCATGGTCTTGCTCTTTTCGAGATTATAATAAAATTACATAATTTTCACCACTCCATTTCTTCTTTCCGTTTTTTCCTCGTGTCCCCTCATTTGCTCACTCTCTCAAACATATGACCTCCTTAATTATTCTTTCCCATGCACACATACACACACAGATATACCTATGTATTCCTTAATAAGTGATTTATATTAATATATAATTGTATGTGTAGCATTGTAGTACTAAGAATGAAACTCAGAGTCAAATATCAGGGGAAGGCTAAAATATCAGAGAGAGAAAGCACTACAGTTAATTTTTACTTAGTTGTCCTGTGATTTTTTTTTTTTAGTCTTGCTTTTGGTTGTTTTTATCAATCAGTTCTCCTAATCCTTTTATTTTTTTGTTTTTTGTTTTGGTTTTCATAAGTCTTTATATATTTTATTTTATTTAGGTTAGGATTAAAGGCATGTAGCCTTGAACTTATAGAAATAGAAGAAGTTTTGTCTCTGGAGTTGTGGGATCAAAGGTGTAGGTTATAATTTTGGCTTTCCCTGTGTTGGGATTAAAGGTGTATGAGACTGATTTAGCTGTTTATTTTTGTATTTAAGGTTTAAGAATTTTTGAGCTGTCTGTTTAGGATTTGACTGAGTGCTCTCTCCCCAATATTTAGGTTTTATTAAATAAGTAATATATAGCTACATAATACAATATGTATTAATAAACAATATATATTCCATAATAAGTACTCAGCCCATATAATGTTATTTATAAGCTTATGTTTTCAGAGCTAACTACTGCTATTGGATAACAAACTGTTATGTTGTTTCTTTTTTTTTTAATTAAGTACTTTTTTTTAAAAAAAAAAACCTTTATTTATTTATTATTTATTTATTTATTTGCCTTGGTGTTTGCCTGGAACTGGAACTACAGGCAGTTGTTAGCTGCCATGTGGGTGCTGGGAATCGAACTTGGGTCCTCTGGAAGAGCAGGCGGTGCTCTTAACCGCTGAGCCATCTCTCCAGCCCCAATTAAGTACTTTTTTATTGGAAGAGGGAAAAACCAGGATATACTAATAATTTGAACAAAGCAAAACCATAATTCAATAGTGTAAAAAGTTTAGTGCTTGATGTCTGGAACAAATTCATAATCTTTTTTTTCCTTTATTTATTTTTAGAAAATAAAGTCCTTTTTTTGTCATGTATCCCCTTGCTCTCCCTCCCTTCCCCCTCCCAATCCCTCTCTGTCTGCCCACAGCTTTCCTCCTCTCTATCCCCCTATCTCCTCCCCCAAAAGGTCAAGAAGTCCCAAGGTGGATCATCTCAGCATCCACTCCAGGCAGGTCTGATTTCCTCATCCTTATGTCATGACTGGGGTAGGTGTTCCTCTGGGGAGAATGGGCTCCTAAGTGCCAGTCCATGCATAAAAGCGCAGTATAATCTCTCCCTTCGAGGCTCCACATACTGCCCATGCCAGTGGACAGCTGTCTATCCTTAGAGGGCCTAGATCCTTTTGTGAAGGTTCCCCAGTGGTTGTTCTTAATTCAGTCAGCTCTCCGGACCTCCAGTCAGCTATCACTCTGGGAATTTTTCTCAGAAGCCCTATTCCCTTTGCTCATGTAGACTCTTCTCCCCTGCTCTCAGCTGGGCCAGGAGCTCAGCCCAGTGTTCTTCCATGTGTCGCTGCCTCAATCCCTATTCATTGTTGGATGTAAGTTCTGTAATGGTTCTTGGGGTGTCTATTCATTTGATTTTAGGGGAAGTCTTGTCTAGGCAACACCTTCACTATTCGTTGGAGACCTAGCCAGGGGTACCCTATGAGTTCTTGTTGGTGACCTGAGCACCTGGTCTTTTTTTAACCCCATATTGGCTTCCTTTTTTTAAGATTACCATCTCTTTTTATTCTCTCTTCTTGTTGCTCCTCTCACTCAGCCCTCCCCTTCTGTCATGATTTGTTCCCACCTCTTCTTAAGGAAGACCATTTCTTCACTCTCAGCATTCTTTAGTTGCCCTTACTATTTTTGTCTAGGACTGAGGCTTCTTGAGCTGTTCCCTATCAAGTTAGCATGTCTATTGTGGTCATTCTGTTTAGTTCATGTTTAGGCAGCCATGTTGGTGGGACTTTAGTAGTTTAGATTCTTGCTTTTCTAGGGGAATCAATGTTAGAGCAAACTTCCTGTTTGCCTGCTTCACATAATCTTTCTGCTCCTTCCTCTAAAATGATGGCTGTTCTTCAGGGCAGAAGTTGTTTTGTAGGTGTATTTGTTGAGACTCAGCTCACAGCTCTGCATTTTGATTAATTGTACTTTTCTATAATGGTCTCTATCTGTTGGCAAGAGAAGTTTCTTTGATGAGTGAGGACTACACTTATCTGTAGGTAAAAACATAAATGTTTAGAATGAAGTTAATGATTGTATTAGTGTAGTAAATTGATGGTTGTACATTCTCAGAGAAGATCCATAGATTTTTCTCCTTTTAAGTATGTTTTATGTCCAATTAGAGAGCTGTTTGTTAATGACAAGGTATGTGTGCTACTGTTGCACTCTTACGTAAGCTATTGTGTACTGCTATTTATTGTTAAGGTTCATAAGCATGAGAGCAGGACTATTGTTTCCCTCCACTAGAAACTCACATGGCATTTTCTGGTACAGTAAAAGCTATTACTAAGTGAATAAATGTTCAGAACAGTTCTATCATTGCTCTTCCCGGTCCTGTGACTGAAGTGAACGGCGTCATTAGCAAGGAGTAATTATCTTTCATCTCTTGGAGGCAATCCAAATCAATAGCAAAACCCTATAAAGTTTAGGAGTCTCTTGGACAAACATGACCAAAAACTCAAAAGTAGATTTTTTTGTGCTTTTGTTGAAGTTTTGTTGATAGTCTATAATTTTGGGGGGAAGCATTGTCAGACCAAATGAGAAAAATTATTTTAACTCTATATGCATATGCATACAAAGATTTATATATATTGTGGGTGTTTTTAGGTATATATTTAATGGTATCTTTCCTTATGATACCTTTATATATCCTTACTCCTTACTCTTGTATTCTTCTTCCTACTTTCTATGTGATTGTCTTCCTCCTCAATCCATAATTAAACCCCAACATTGTTCCTTGTTGCCCCTTCAGATCACTGTCTTTCTGATATTTCCTTTTTTATTATTCTCTCCACCCCACTCTTAGATGATCCTTTTTTATTTTCTTGGTATCTATAGTTTCTCCAGGTTTGCTGGTCTAGTGATAGTAGCTAACAGTTCTTGTTTTCTGGAGAGAAATGGTAATTCAGGCAAGCCTGCAGTGAGAACAATTAGCTAGAGTGAACTGAGTAGACTCTATTAAGTCCAGTTCTTTTTATAAAGGTAGTGTCAATCCCACAAGTTTATGGACTGGGAGTAGTCTATAACAATTTACAGATGAATAGGCACAAGTGGCAGAATGCATTCCAGATAACAGCAAAGGTCTAATGCACTTGCGCATAAGCAGTGGGAAGGGGAAGGTCATCTGGAGACAGAGGATAGGTGGGAGGAAATCCTAACAAAACTTGAAAATTGAGCACTTAAGAGACAATTAGAAGATAAACTGTCTCTTAGCATACCTCTTCTTCAAACGTTTAAAATGCAATTGTTTTGTAATAGTACTTTGCAATGAGACAAAATGTAAAAATGTCAATAAGAATTTTAAAAACTTACATTTCCTCTCTTGGTAAAGAATACACAGTTGATGTCATGTAATTTCCTAGTGATCATAGTGTACATTATCATATCACTGTAAATACTACTGGTGGTTTAATTAATTAAATACACTGCACATATTATAGAGCATATATCCGTATGTTAATAAGGCGTTTGTGAAATTGGGAGTGTGTGATGAATCACTGGTAGCAGTTTATTTCTCCTCCCAAAAAGTAAAGATGCATCACTAGCTTTGCGAGCCTTAGGAACTCAGTAGCCCTTGTCTATGTAACTTTAAAAACACTGATATTGATGCCAAAAAGATAACATATACATATATATAAAGAGTTTAACCCAAAGGCAAAAAAAGAGGAAAGAAAAGAAAAGATACTGATAATTTTCACTACAATGCTTTCAGGAATATTTTATTTATTTTTAATAATGGATTTTGCAGGTAAGTTATATGTATTTAAGATACATTGAAGGTCCTCTACATTCATTAATCATCCCCTGTAGTACAGTTTTTCCTCTATCTAATAATATGAAGATATCTGTAACTAGAATTGAATCATTACTTTCACTTTGTTGTATACGTTAAAGACAGTAAGAAATAATTTGTAAACAAAGCTTCAATTTTCCTTCTTGCATTCTATTCCTAAATGGTTTCATCTCAATATGGGTCCAAACTTGCTGCAGATGAAGACTGAATACCATGGATCAACAGTCAAACATAGAAATTGGAATAGGCAAATGGGATTGAGAGGTACATCATTTATGCAGTTCAGACATGACTTCTGCAGCCTATAAGATGAAACAAGTACTCAGGCCTGGCATTCATTTTCTTCTCCCACAAAAAAAAAAAAAGAAAAAAGAAAAAAGAAAGAAAGAAAAAAAGAAATTGTCCTTAGGCACCAGTGACAGGGAAAAACATAGCTGATAAAAATTAATCTAGCTGTTTCTCTTCTTTCTCTTTTGTTTAATATATCTTAAATGAATAACAACCATTTTGAATGCAAAAATAGGACATGGTTTGCCACAAAAAAATGAGTGTACAATGTGAAAGTGCATATGCATATGCAAGTCAGGTGGCCAGGCATGTTTATAGCTTGCTTCAGATTCATATGAGCATGTGTTGGTGGAGACCTTGGGCCTGGCACATCATGATTAGTGGGTTCTGTTCTGCTTCATTCTCCGGCACCTGTTCTACTTCCCTCACACCTGGTCTCTCTCACAGCCAGTCTCTCCTGTAAACCACCTACAGCATGAGTCTATTCATAACAGTATTTTTGCTATTTGGTAATTCTGAAGATAGATCTTTTAAAGGGAGAGGAAATGGAAGATGCCACAACTCTGATGTGGTTTGCTGAGTGACTCGCATTTAATTCCTTCATTTTCTAATCCATTACCCATTTTTCTTTAGCTGGCATGGTTACTTCTTTAAGGTATCATTATATTTAAAATGTTCTTTAATTGAGGGCTGAGAAGATGACCTAGAATGTGAATTTTGATCCCTTAAAGAATGTAAAACTAGGTATAGTATGTAAGTGTAACCTCCAAACATGGGAGCAGAGAGATATATTAGAAACACTGGTGCTTGCTGGCTAGTAAGCTCATCTTCAGGAATAAAAATAAAACAAGTACCAATAGCACTGTGGAGGTAGAAGGTTGATAAGGAAAAACACACGAGAGCTGGAAAGATGGCTTAGCTGTTAAGACCACTGACTGTGCTGCCAGAGGCTTTGAGTTCAATTCCAAGCAACCACATGGTGACTTACAACCATCTGTAATGAGATCTGGTGCCCTCTTCTGGCCTGCAGGTATCCATACAGACAGAACATTGTATACACAATAAATAAATAAATTTTTTAAAAAGAAAGAGAGAAAGAAAAAATCAGCCTGTGACCTACACATGAACAGGTGTCTGCAGTTCTCATCTTAAGAAGAGACAGTTTATTCTGTAGCCATATTGAGTGATCTTACTGGGTGTGTGACAAGATTTAAATGTTCCCAAATCCAATGCGACAGGATGAAAGCAATTTTATGAAAGTTTTAGTTTTGTAGAACAAAGAAAGTTGTAAATAAAGGCAACTTTAACATTGTTGGATATATTAGGTGCAGTGAGACAGAGGAAACCCTTCTATAGACCCAAGATGCTATCTGAACTTTTAGATTGGTGGGTGCTAGGGATCTGGTAAATTAATAACTTCCAAAAGACTTTTACCTTGTGGTTACAAGGATGTTAATTCTTACAAAGAAATGGGCAATCAGTGGCTTTTCTAAGTGGAGTGTGTGGGCTACTATTAGTTCCAGATAAGGTAACTGCTCTTTGAACTTGCCACATTGTAATTTCTCTACTGTACTCAAATTGTAATTATTCACTTCTGCAGCCACTCCTTGTTTCCATTGATATACCTGCATGTATACATGTATGTGCACACACACACACAAACACACACAGATACACACATACACACACACACACTCACTCACACAGACAAACACACACACACACACAGACACACAAACACACACACAGACATACACACAGACACACACAGACACACATACTCACTCACACACACAAACACACACACATACACACAGACACACACACAGACACACAAATATACAGACACACACAAACACACACATACACACACACAGACACAAACACACACACAAACACACACACACAAACACACACACACAAACACACACACACAAACACACACACCTTTTTTATTTTTTATATAAGTCTGGACACAACTTTAGAAATGATGAAATTATCATATGATATGTTGGAGAATAACCAGACTTGAACATTCTATTCTATTCACTTGTAGAAACTTTGAAAAGCAATTTTAACAGGACAAATGATTTAATCAATAACCCACCCTACCCTACTGCTATTTAAGAATGTCAAATTTAGCTATAATTTTGTTCATTTATGTTCAAAATAAACTCAAAATCATCTTATTCTATTCAGAAAATATAGCTTTATAAAGACAAATATGGAAATGCCATAGTTGCTGTGGGTGGATAGTATAATTTCAAAATTGGAACATCTTTTTTGTGTTTCTCCACTTTATGCATATTGGCAAATGACACAGAGCACATGTGTAAATCAGAGGGCAAACTCTGATGTTTTATTATTTACCATGTGGGTTCTAAGAATCAGACTCAGATTCTCAGTACTCGTGACAAGAGCCTTTATTCCTGGATCTATATGCCACCCTTCTAGTCACTTACTGCTCTCAAAATAGTTCTCAGTAACAACAATAGTAACTGAATATTTTAGAAATATGCATCATCTCTACTTTTTATTATATTATCTTATTGGTAAATTGTTGATTCAATGATTAGCTCACACATAAATTAATATAGTCACCTGTTTATTCAATTAAACATATGACAACATTGTAGGTAAGCATTATCATCTAATGTTTATACATGGGTTTTAAAGCATGCAAGATACTGGAGTTATTTACTTAGTGATCCACTTAATGTACTGTGATCTGAGAAACAAAAATGCAAATGTATGTATCTAGGGTGATTATCAGTTACCTTTGTTAATACATCACAAATGCTCTGAAGAAGGCTTGGCACCTGATCAAGACATGTTTTAACATAGGTGTATCAGTACATACATAATTTGCTATTTTTGTGTGTATGCATGTTTACATGTCCATGTGGGTTCATATAAATAAATAAATACATGCATGCATGTGGATGTCAGGGGTCAGTCTGAGTGTCTTTCTCAATTACCATCGACTGTGTTCTGTTATTTGTTTCATAAGATTGTTTCTCAGGTATAACTGTAGATCACCAATTATGGAAGGCCCAATGTTCAGAAGCCCAGGAATCTGCCTGCCTCTGCCATCCAGCACTGAAGATACAAGCAAGTTTTACCATGCACAAATATATTTCCTAACATAAATTCAAGAGCCTTATGTAAGTACAGCAATTACTTTAATGACATCTTAACAGCCTTCATCTAGAGATAAGACCTTGTAAATTCACTCTATCCACTCTAGGGTGTCAACTGGTGTTGTCATTGTGCAGGTCATGTCTTGGTGACCATATTGTTAAGATTTAGTTGGTATAACTTTCTACCATATATAGAAGACACCAGATTGTAGCAGCAGATATGATGATCCACGGGCTCTTACAATCTTTCTATCCTGTCTTTCTGTATTATTCTTAAGCCTTGGGTATAGGAGTTCTGCTGCTGTTCTCTGAAGAATATTCCACTTTTTAAATGTGTGTGTACACATTCATGATAGATGTTAGTATAAATACACCCATGCCACATTGTATGTATAGAGATCAAAGAACAATCTTAGGTATTGATCTTCAACATGGACATTTTAGAGGCAGCATCTTCTGTAGTTAACTACTGAGTGGTCCTGCTGTCTTGGAAATTTAAGGGATTGTATATCCTCTGTCTCTCATCTCATCTTTAGGAGCTCTACTGCAGCTTCTAGCTTTATATGGGTTCTGGAGACTTGACTCCAGTCCTCCTATTCCTTGAATAGAGGATAGCAAGTCCTCCATTCAAGGAATCATTTTTTCATAACAGTATTTTATTTTCTTTATGTATCTCATTTTTTAACCTATTCATTAGCTGACCATTTAGAAGACAGTACTATGAAATAAAAGACAATATGACTCAACTCCCAGCACAATGCACATAGTTATATATGTATCTCAGGGGCAAGGCTGGTTTGGGGTACATAATTTCTCAGCTTCAATTACATGTGTTTACAAGTGTCCTGACTTTTATTTCAACCTTAATATGTAGTATCTGTCTTCAGGCTCAGCGTTACAGGAAAACTTGCTGTTAAAATGCAGAGCTAACACTAAGTTTGCTTGAATAGACATCAGAAAAGAAAGTAAGCTTTCTCCACATTTCTTGCTTCAAAAATAATGTAGACTGTTTCTAAAAAAAAAAAACTCAAGAAATCTAATCACAAACTCATTGACAGTGGATTAACTAATGTCATCTTCAATATAAACATTTTACAAATGGAAATAAAGACATAGAAATGAATTTCTGCGTAAGTTCAGTTGATTTTATCCATACCAAAAAAAATTGATTAAGGATGGAGCAGGGATGACTGACTAAAAATTAATGACAAAGCTATCGATGACTCTATACTCTTTTTTACATACACACTCTTCATTTCCAGTTTTCAAAATATATATTTCAGGTTAATATCTGTGGCCATGTATAATTTATTCCAAGTCCCAAATTATCTTGCTACAGTGTTTTAAGAAATAATCTCCATTCTGTATCACAAGTGTGTGAATATGGAGAAGGGGTAGAAAAACCAAATAGAAAGGCCATCCATCATACCGAGAATTGGAAGCATCATAATGTAGGATCATTTCTCATTTTCTTCAGCTCAAATCATAGATGAGTAGCAGAGCCCCAACTTTAAGAGGTCTGATTTTTCAAGTAAACACCTTGTCCTCTTGCACTGCTAGGGACTGACTTAAACAAAAGCAGGTGTTTCAATCACTGCTAAGAAGAAAAGGTGAGCACATCTCCATGCTGAGGAACTCAGGCCAACATTGTTCCCATCAAGAAAAAGATCTCGGGGAAGAACAGGAAGCTATGATAGGAGGCAACAATACCTGGAACTGCTGCAGACATACTTTCTTTCCTAGATACCATGTTTCTTATTTTCCCACCTATACAAAGAGCATGCAAGTAGAAAAAAAATTCCACATATGAACTAATTTTTCATTCACTGGATTTCTTTTGTTTTATGTTATTCTGTCTCTATAACAAAAAGTCAAGATTTTGTAGAATAAAGAATATATTGCATAGGCACATGGTTTATAATTACATATATAATTTCATATATGTATATGAACTTTTGTTAAAACCTTGTGGTTTTTTTGTTTGTTTGTTTGTTTTAAATTTTTTTATTCACGTATGCCCTTGTTCAGGCTCCCTTCCCCCTCCCATGCCTCACAGTCACTCTTTCTTCTCCACATCACTTTATCTCCTCCCCAGCAAGGGCAGGAGGTCCCAAGGTCCTAAGGTGGCTTAGTTCAGCATCCACTCTAGGCAGATCTGCTTTCCTCACCCCCACATCAAGACTGGGTCAGGTGTTCCTCTGGAGAGAATGGGCTCCAAAGTGCCAGTCCAAGGTGTTTCAGATTCCAAGGTGTTCAGTGGTTGTGGTCTGCAGCTTGGACATGCTTAGCTTTTTTTGTTTAAAGTGCACCAATGGGTGAGTACATCCTCTGTTTATCTTTCTGGGTTTGTGATACCTCGCTCAGGAGGATATTCTCCAAATCCATTCATTTGCCTACAAATTTTAGGATATCATTTTTTTTCTCACTGCTGAGTAGTACAACATTGTGTAGATGTACCATAGTTTGTTAATCCATTCTTCAGTTGAGGGGCATCTAGGATGTTTCCAGGCTCTTGCTTGTCGCTTACGACCTCGCCAGCAAGGAACACGCAACACGGGATCCTTCTCTCTGCAGTTTATTTGGGCCTTTCAGATATCTTCTTGTCTTTTACACTCACTCTCACTCTCAGACGTATGACGAACGACCCACTCACTCACTCTTAGATGAAGGACAAACGACCACTCTCTCTCTCACAAAAGATGAATGACTCACTCTCTCACAAGCTACGAACGACCCCGGGGGGAAGTCCGCTCGTGGCTAAATACCCTCTGGGCCTCCAATCCCGGTAAGCCACGTGGACATTGCCCATAGGTCCTGAGGCACCAGAAGCAAGCCACCATTCTTGCCTACAACCAATAAGGAGTTGTTTACTCCCGAGAGCACTCACCATCCCATCAGGAAGGTGGAAGGCAGAAACCAGTGCCACCTTTAGGGTGTGGTACAACGCAGCTCCCTACACTTTCTATTACAAATAATACTTCTATGAACATAGTTGAGCTAACCCCTTTGGAGTGCAAATGTGCATCTTTAGGGTATATGCCCAGTTAGTGGTATTGCTGAGTCTTTGGGGAGATTGATTCCCAGTTTTCTGAGAAACTGCCATACTGCATTCCAGAGTGGCTGAACAAGCTTACATTTCCACCAACAATGGAGAAGTGTTCCTCTTGATCTGCAACTTCTTCAGCATATGCTGTCATTTGTGTCTTTTATCTTAGCCAATCTGACAGGTACCAGGTGGTATTTCAAAGTTGTTTTGATTTGCATTTCTCTGATGGCTAAAGATGTTGAACATTTTTTCAAGTGCCTTTCAGCCATTCTTAATTCTTCTGCTGGGAATTTCCTTTTCAGTTCTGGGCCCAATTTTTTGATTGGGTTATTCAAGGTTTTGGGCTCTAGTTTCTTGAGTTCTCTATATATTTTAGAGATCAGTCCTCTGTTACTTGTAGCGTTGGTGAAAATCTTTTTCCGTTCTGTAGGCTGTCATTTTGTCTTATTGACTGTGTCCTTGGCTTTACAGAAACTTCTCAGTTTCAGGAGGTCCCACTTATTGATTGTTGTTCTTAGTGTCTGTGCTACTGGTGTTATACTTAGGAAGTGGTCACCTGTGCCAATGAGTTGGAGGGTATTTCCCACTTTCTTTTCTATCAGGCTCAGTGTGGTTGGGTCTCTGTTGAGGTCTCAGATCCACTTGAATTTGAGAAACCATGTTTTTATAACATTACTGACTATACCAGTATTCTTTATGATCAATATTTTGTAAAGAACTGCATTTTTTCTTTTTTTCCTTCTTTATTTATTTTGTATTTATCAAGAAAAACAGTAAAATGAATTTAAAATGCTGATAAGTTAACAATAACTATGAAGAAGATAAAAATCATAAGTATGACTTATCAAGGGTGATAATACAAATAAGATTACTACACATATATTTACTTTGTGTTCAGCTTTCCCTCTGAATTTTTTCTTTTTCATCCCTGTATATCCTTATTCAAGGTCCCTTCCCCCTCCCGCCACATCAGGTCATTTTTCCTTCTCCACAACTCCCCATGCCCTCCCTGGGCAGGGAGCAGACAGTCCTATGGTCCCACTGACCCAATAATGCTTAGATCAGTCTCCACTCCTGGCAAATCCAGTTTTGTCCCCCCTCCCTCAAGAGTGAGTCAGGTGTTCCTATAGTTGGAGTGGGATCCGAAGGGTCAGTCCAGGTTGTTTCTGATCCCAAGCTAGAATTGCATTTCTATAACAAGGAATATTTTCTCATATGCAGCTTTTTTATTATGAATAAAGTCATATTTTTTATAGGTAGTTCTTGGTGGCAGGTCCTGGTTATCCCAGCACCTAGATGTTAAGGCATGACACTGTATGGTCAAGGTCAGCTTGTCCTACATACCCAGTCATGTCTCCAAAAAGAATCAATGTTGTAAACAGCTATCACTTGTGGATCTTATGTAGTTTTGAAATTTGCAACAACTGATAATAAAGTAAGGTATTATCATGCTTTAAAGGTACACTTGCATAAACAAAAATGCACTTTGATCTTTGTTTGAATTTACAGATTTTGTATTTATTCTGCTGATAATTGCAAGATTCTTTCCCCCCACCCCGTGTGTGTGTGTGTGTGTGTGTGTGTGCATGCATACTTGCTTTATTATTATATAAAGTCTTTAAGAAAATGAGCAGCCAACTCTGATTTCATGCAAGTTTTCTCTGATACACCCCTGAATCTCCTTAAAAGAGATTATTGGAGAAACTTTTTAATAAATTCATACCCCAGAGCATAATCAAGTAATTCCATCTTACAATATAAATGCCAGCATGTAAATTAACTGACAGTGACAAATAGTGAGATTTATCCTCAATGATACTAAGCATCTTAATTTGAAGAGAAGCTGGTAAATATATGATTTACAATAGTGATCTTGGAATAAATTATTATTAAATAAAAGATACCAGCTGAAGGATTTGAGTACCTCTATTAATATCTCTTTTCTATACATTTCAAAGTAACTTACAAAAATAAATCATAATTCAAGATACATCATTTTGTTCTTCAGGCAAAATGTACACATTAGCTATTAATAATGTTTTAAAAGACCATACTTCATATTCCATTTCATTTCTTCCAGTTCTGCTTCCAGTGGCAGACTTTAATTTTCCTTCAGTATTCCAAAAGAGAAGATTTGTTTTCTAAGCACTCTGATCCATATGTGTGTAGTTTTTAATTCTAAGCTATGTGCCTAAAATGAAAGCGTATGACTCAGATTTATACTAAAAATACATTACAAAACCCCTGATTTCTAGTGGTAGCAAGAACAATGTATTTCAACTTTATAATATTGTATGTTTTATTATAAGGGAAAATTCTTCAACAAGATGGAAAGGCATATACTTAAAAGTGAATTTTAGACAAAAAAATAAGTATTACATTTCAACCTGTGACCATTAGTGATATAGGATGTCTTTTAGTACACTGCGCGTGTGCTTTATTGCCATTTGTTAATAAAGAAGGTGTGTTGGCCTATGGCAAGGCAGCTTAGAGACAGGCAGGAAATCTAGCAGAAATAAAAGATGAAGAATGGCCGAGTCAAGGAGAAACTTCAGACTGCTTCCCATAAAGCAACAAGTAATGAAACACAGGTAAAACTACGGAGCCATGTGGCAATATATAGATTAATAAAAATGGATTGAGTTAAGTTGTAACAGCTAGTTGATAATGAGCCTGAGTCATAGGCCAAACAGCTTGTAATTAATATAAGCCTTTGTGTGATTATTTGGGACTAAGCATTTGTGGGCAGGTCTGGACTTTGGGACTAAGCCAGGCCAGAAACTTCCCAACTACACATTAACAGTACTTTCATCTGTCTGTCTGTCTGTCTGTCTGTCTATCTGTCTGTCTACCTGTCTGTCTTTCTGTAATCTATCATCTATATTTGATTTATCTATCATCTCTCTGTCTTGTTCAGCATCATCTCATTTTCCTCTTTTGTTTGTTGAAATTTTTACCCAATTTTTAAGGCATTTTATTTTATTATATGTGAGTGGTTTGCTTGCATATATGCATGTGCACTGCATGTGTGCCTAGTGCCCACAGAAACCATAAGCATATGCTATAAAATGATCCCTGAAACTGGAGATATTGGAGAGTATAAGCCAACATATAAATGCTGGGAGCCAAATTCAGGTCTTCCACAGGAGCAGCAAATACTCTTAAAAAGTCAGGCATCACCTATCCCCCACTTTTGCCACTTTTTGACAGATCAAAATTTCAAGCAGTACTGTATCAGTTCTTTTACAAAGCAATCTTCATTGTGATTAAAATTTTAAGTGAAGTTGGCCTTGTTAAAAACACATTGGCTATGTATAGTGTTATCCTAATAAAGAATAGTGACCCTTTATAAATTAGCCTGACTTTCTCTCACTCTCTTATAAACCTATCATCTGTTTTTTCAATAAAGAATCTTGAAAAAAATCAAAAACTCAAATTTATAAAAAATGTAAATGCTGCTAGAAGTTTCCTAAAATAAACACACACACATATATACATATGAGCATAAATATATTCAGATTTAATTAAATTGGCATAATACTATAATGGAAAAAACTATTTCTATACTAGACACTATAGGATAACAAACAACCCCCATCCTTTGTGAGAAATGGGTTACTTCTTCTAGAGATGTTGGCATGTGAGTATTCTTATAACCCCAAACATGACAAATAATTCCCAATGTTATTGGCTGTTCTTCAAAACTTGGCAGTAAGTCTCTTGTAGTATGAATTCTAATTGGTCTTAATAATAAAACTCCAGAGTCAGATATAAGAGAAGTAAAAGAGCCAGCCACTAGAAAGATTTTTCTACCTCTACAGAGTTCTCAGGCTGAAGGGAGATAAGCTTCTGTTTTCTCTCACCTTATATTCCTCTCTCTGCCTATCCATATTACTTTCTAGTACTGAGATTAAAGGTGTGTACCTCCTAAGTACTGGGATCAAAGACATGAGATCCTAAATGCTGGGATTAAAGGCACAAACCTGCACTGTCTGGCTCTGCTTCTCTTTTAGACAGGATCATTCTTATGTAGACCAGGGTGACCTTGAACTCTTGATCTTCCTGCTTTTTCCTTTCAAGTGCTGGAATTAAAGATGTGTGCCACCCCTCCCTGGCTTCTATGGTTAACTAGTGGGTGTCTCTGCCCTCTGACTTTCAGGCAAGCTTTATTTGTTGTAGCATAAACAAAACTTTACCATAAATCTATTGCTGAGCAGACCATAAACTCATGTCATTGAATATGGAGAAATCAATTTGGTATAGCTCTGTAAACTTTATTCTTACTAGCTAGCTTTCATAAAGCTGGAAAACACTATGCAGGGTAGCCAAGGAGAAAAAAATATCAGTCTTACCTTTATAATAATGCAGAGCTACAATAATAACTGGCCTTGCCAGACATGCTCTATCACTGTGATGGCGGCATGAACACTACAGGATAACCAAACACGTTCTAATTATATTTAAGTCCTGCACCACAAGATGAAACCTGTACCTAGCACCATTATCAGGCTAAAAACCTGAGACTATACATGTTATAGACCATTGGGGAGAATCTATTCCTATTATTCTGCTAAATAGGCATAGTATCAAACCAACTCTTAATGATTTATTACTATATGCATTGATTAAGTCATCTTTCAAAATACATCAGAAAAGCTTGTCTGTAGTAAATCAAGATCAATATAGACACCCAAGTTATCCTGATAACAGAGAATAAGGTGCAAAGAATAAGAAATTTCAGAATATCCAGCCTTAACTGTAACATATATAACATACTCCTCCCGTGGGTCAGGGATTGTTACAGAAAGGGTGTAAGAGTATAAGAAAACAGTGTCTTTTGAGATAGCAGGGCAGCTGAATTCACAGCAATTGTGACAAAATGCACTGGACCTGTGCAAGCACAAGACAGATCATGTTTCAGTATATAAAGAAAAACTGGGCCCAAGGTCCCAGCAGTAGCCAAATTCATTAGCAATCTAGTAAGTGGACCCATGCTCCAATAAAAGATCCCATATTAAAAATGAAAATGGGCAACACAAACTGGACTTGATGGGTTTTATAAAAAAGATACAAGTTAAGGGGATAGACAAGGAAAGTAGACATAGGAGACAAGTAATGGAGGAGATGAATCTAAATAACACATATAAAATTCCTCCCAAAACTACTAAAAATATATACACAAAAAAATTGTTCAGCTGGGTGTAGTAGTGCAGGCCTTTAATCCCAACACTTGGGAGGCAGAGCCAGGTGGATCTCTAAATTCAAGGCTAGCCTGATCTTCACAGTGAGTACAAGGAAAGCCAATGCTACACACAAAATCTTGTCTTGAAAATAAAAAGACATTGTTTTTTGATGGATAACTTTGTCATTTATAAAAATAATTAGAGAGATACTAAAACAATTTAAATAAAACAAATAAATGTATACTCAATAAAACAATTGCTTGGACCATAGATTTATTTGAGCAATGTATTTGGTAGTGATTCTAAATTTTTTAGAACCACCTTTATGTTCAGCACTTTAATAGTAATTTTGCTAAATTTTCAGATTTCATTTGAGGTGCATGAAAAGTCTTGCTTTTAATTGTTTACATTTTACTAGAAATGTCTCATTAAAATTTAGAAATAAAACTTTTTTTTGAATCAAAAGAGATATAGTTGGAAATACATTGCTAAATTAGTGTGTCATAGAGTCATATCACACAAAAATATTTGCTCGAATGATGAGGGGATGTATTCACTGATTCTAATTAATGACTTGGTCTAAGGTCAGTATATCAACTGCACAAGAACTGATAAAGTCTAGAGACTTATAAACACATTAGCAGAATGAGTTTAGCAGAAGCAGTCTCCAGCTTCTAGGTTACTATAGCAGGACTGTGGAGACAAGCAGAAACATCCGAAAGAGAATGTTAAAGACATTTTGTAACTTAGAATTGAATTATTCGGCAAGGATCGCCAAGCCAGTGATACTGACAAACTGATAATAATCTATTGTAACATCTTCTTGAAGAATAGAATAGCCTTCAAGACCCTAGTAATGAGGGTACATCACACACCCAAGTACCATTTGCAGGCCCCAATAACAATATGTTTATCTGAAATAGAGACAAGTCTTCCCCCATGGGAGTCATATCTGATTGAAACTTGAACTTTAATTTAGAAGCAATGAAGAGAAGTGGGGTCAAATACCACAGAAGGCCAAGTGTCTTCATCCCATGCCCCTTGCCTTAAGACAATGAATCATAGACCTCTGACAAGGTATTTTCAGGTTTTAAAGGAACTGAGTTCAACATTTACAAGCACATTCACCATGGAGACTTATCATGTGTCTGACTTGGTCCTCTTTAGAGTCTGACTTTGATACAGAAATATAAAATATGACTCACCAGGAAATTTAATTTTCATTTCTTTTTTTAAAAAAATTTATTTTTATGTGAGTTGCTGTTTTGCCGGCATGTATAACTGTGTAAGGGTATCAGATCTTGGAATTATAGACAGTTGATATCTGACATGTGGATGCTGGGAATCGAACTCAGGTCTTCCAGAAGAACAATCAGTGCTCTTAACTTGTGAGCAATCTCTCCAGCCCTAATTTTAATTTCTATCTGAATGTTCTGCTGACAACATCCTTAAGCACTCATGAAGTTATGGATAGTCTGAGTTTCCTATGGTCCAAGTATTCCCTCAGAGAGAATGTTTGTAACCTATAGGCAGTGAACAGTGTCCAGGATTTGATAGCTGGGATCAGCTGCCCAGGGACATTGTAGATATAGATTATTTTGTTTACCTTTCTTCAGAAAAGGAGAAATGTAATATTATAATGTCAGTGCCAATAATCTAAGTCCCCGGGATATTTCCCTTGAAGATATTGGTAGCATATTAGACATTGACTCCAGGAAAGATAGTCATGTAAGCTTTACCAAGCTTGTCATTGTGCCTGCTGAGAAGCCTGCAAGCCAGGTTACCACATGCATGGCCTAATTACATTGCATGAATGCTAAGGGAGACCAGCTCTCTGCAGTCACTAGGACAAGTAGCTTGCATTCCTCCCTGTGGTGAGCCTAGTTTAAAAGAGCCCAGCAGCTTGAGACAATTCTCAGAAGAAAGGTTTATAGTCACTGATAGTTGATAATGCCACTTCACATTGGCACAATGAGGTCCAAGAGGAAAATATGGCAAAATTGGATACTTAAGTTCAGGGCATCTGATTTTTATGCTAAGCTTCCACTATCCTCTTAAAATTGTCTTTTTAACTTTTCTTTTGTAAATACATTTTATTTATAATACTTTATTTAAGAAAACTAAATTGCCATATGGCTAATGATAAAATTTTCCATAAAATAATCCTCAGTGGGCAAGTGAGATGATTGTATGGGTAAACACACTTTCTATTCAAGGCTGATGATCTCAGTTTGATCCAAGGAACACATCTGAAAAAGCAGATGCAGCCATGCATATCTGTAACCCCAGCACTCCTATGGTGAGATGAGATAGACAGGAGAATCAACTAGTCACTGGTGAAATAGCTGAACGGGAATACTCAGAACAGCAGAAATAATGTGATATTTCCTCAAAAGGTGGATGGAGAGTGTATAATACATACACACAAAATAATAATTAGGAAGTAATTTATGGAAAGCTACACCTAAATTCCTAAAATATTGTTTATAAATGTTTGTCTTTATTATAAATGGTTAATGGTTATAGTTAATCTCTTTCTAAGGAAAAAAGGAGATATAGAAATGGTTAAAAAAACAACTATTAAATCTACTTTGCTATGAAAAACAATTGTAAATCTCAAAATTTTACATTGGTATGAATTTTGGTTTATTAATGCAAATTTAAGGTTAATGTTATTACTACAAATGATGTTCCAGTATGGGACATGTACACCCACATAAAACCTGAGAAAGCTTTAAAAGGGTTCTAGAACACAGAAACACAACCAAAAACTGCTTTCTAATATGGACTATTCTCTGTATCATTCCATAAATAAAGGAGCTGTACTCTTCTCTGGATACCATCATCTCTCCTATTCTCAGTTGCCTACAGGTCTTTGTGTAAAGTTGATACCTTATGGATTATATCTGCCCTGATTGGCATGTTTTAAATACTTTTTTATTTAAACTGGACTTACTAGTTATCTCACTGTTGTTACTGGCATCTTCTACTGAATGAACAACATTATACCTACAACTTTATTCTTATGGTGTTGGCACAACTTATGAGTACAGCTATCCTAATGCTGCCTCCAGTGTCTAGTAATATACTCTGTCTACAGAATTCTATATAAATAAGACAGAGCTTCAAACATGCTTAGCTCTCTCTAGTTTTTCAATCTTAACCCATACCATGCACATAATATATCTGTATATATACATATATTTATGTCTACATATGTAAACAAATGTATGTATGCATATATGTATATATGATGTATTTGTGTAACCATGGATATATGCATTTTCTTTGAACTTTTACATGCCTTCGGTTATGTGTTAGTAAATCTCCTGCAAGTCATGTCTTCCTACAATGCTTCATGTCAGCACTTCCTAGATTGGGTATACTGACAAGTAACTTCCTTTTTTGTTATAGCTGGCTAGTTTTATGTCAACTTGACACAAGCTGGAGTCATTTGAGAAGTGTTATCTCAACTGAGAACATTCCTAACCAGATTGACCTGTAGGCAAGCCTGTGGTTCATTTTCTTAATCAGTGACTGGTGTGAGATAGCCCAACCAATTGTAAATAGTGCCCAACTCTGGGCAAGCAGTGTTTAATAAAGCTGGCTGAGAATGCCATGGGGAGCAAATTAGTAAGCAGCAATTCTTGATGGGCTTTCCTTCATTTTCTGCTTGAAGGTTCCTGCCCTGACGCCATTGATTGTGGATGGTGACCTTAGAGCTGTAAGTTAAAAGAAACCCTTTCTTCTTTAAGTCGCTTAAAGTATAATTTTATCATATCAGTAGAGACTCCTAACTAAGACACTTCTTTTTTTTTATTTTAAGTTAAAGCTTACATATATACACCCTTTATGTTATATGAGTTTATTCTTTAGAATTCTAATGTTATATCTTCACAGATTATTTGTATCCAGTATTGTCAAAATCTGGATCTCAAATCTGACCACTATACATTCTGAAATTACAATTTATTTTCCTTTTGTCATCTTTAAAAATCTTTTGTATCTTTACTTTTCTGAATGTTATTATTGTAATTTCTGATACATCTT
The DNA here is from genome assembly GCA_004025045.1 of Sigmodon hispidus. NCBI lineage: Eukaryota > Metazoa > Chordata > Mammalia > Rodentia > Cricetidae > Sigmodon > Sigmodon hispidus. Next base: position 5,063 of record PVIH01020045.1, on the reverse strand, counting down.
TTATCCTTCATATGTGTTTTAGTTTACCTCTTTATGTCTTTTAGATAACATTATTTACTTAAAATAATATATCTTTCCTTCTTGTTATTATTTTATCCACATTTTGTTTTGAGACCCAGGCACAACCTTCAGTATTTACTTCCATATTTATCAATGTGCTTTTACCTGATGCTATTATAGAAAAATACTTCAAATTCACTCATTAATTTTTAAATGTTCATCTTAATAGTGATTGTTGGTTGTTATACTTGCTGCTTCCATTTTTTTTCTCTTTGTGTCACTTAACTATTGTTGTAAAATATGAACAAAAAATCTAAAAATTATTGTCTTGCTCTAATAGCCATTTTCTTGCTTATGTAAGGTAAGCAATTGAACTGGGCTCATCTGAATAGTTCTTTTGATTTTAACCTTTTTTTGGCTATATCTACCTCTGCTCTCCCTCCCATTCCTCCTCCCAGATCCTCCCAGTCCTCCCTTAGCCTCTTCCCACCCCATCCCATACCACCCTGACCCTCCCTGATTTCATCTGGATTGCTCTTTAGCCAGTTATACTTGAAGGAAATCCTTCAATACTTCTCTACCTCTACATTATCTCATTGAAAACACCAACTGCAGTTGGCTAGGAGTCTTACTGCTTAGTGTAGGGAGCTTTTGCTGGCACGGTTAATCTCTGTCCTTAGTAGCTACTTATATTTAATAAGCAATAGTAGATTTCTCCACTAGCAATGGAAGACTTCTCGCCAGGAGAAACAGAGCCCAATTTTACTAATACTTGCTGACTTTCTCTTTATATCACTTTTGCTAAAATCTCATTGGTCAAAGTAAGTCACATGACTAAGCTCAAATTTAATGAGGTAGAAAAGTAAACTTCCGAATTTTTAAGTACAAGTATAAGCTTCTTCTCCATTTGAGTTTAGGAAATAATGGTTTGGAATCCAGGTATGGTAATTTATGTCTGTAACTTCAGCCCCGATATATGTGAAGAGAAATGAAATGGAGACAGATTGATTCCTGATGCTCATTGCCAGCCTATCTAGCCTAATCAGTAATCTACAGACTCAGTATGAAACTCCTCCAGGATTTGGAAAAGACCTGAAAGGATATGTTCTGGTCTTCCACTCCATATACCTTCCAGTTGTTCAGATCTGCCACAGGTTTGATATCCAGTGCTTTGGCGTAGGATAACCATCTGAGCTTGTGCCAATCACAACTCTGACTGGGCTTGGTCAGGACATGTCCTATCTACCATCAATCTGCAGTCTCCTGTCAGGCTACATCCAAACTCTCTGCCAGGTGAGGCCAACTAATCCTCCTGTGCTAGTTTGAATAAGAATACCCCCAGAGGCTTCTTTGTTTCAGTGCTTGGCTGCTAGGAAGTACAACTGTTTGAGAAGTGCTAGGAAGTGTGGCCTGGCTGTAGAAAGAGTAGACTTGTTGGAGGAGGTTTGAAGTTTTAAAAGTCCATGCTCCACTCTGGACCCCTGTCTGTCCCTCTGCCTGTCTATCTCCTTTGCTTGCACCTTCCGGATCACGAAATCTCTCGGTTGTTGTTACAGTGCCTTGTCTGCCTGTGCGCCTAAGCCTAACCCCACAATGACCATGATTATAAATTCACCCTCTGAAACTGCAAGCAAACCCCCAAATAAATGTTTTCTTTTAAATTTGCTTTAGTCATGGTATTTCCTCATGGAAATAGTAACCCTAAGACAGAAGTTGGTACTACGAGGCATATTGCTGTGACAAGTCTGACCATGATGCTGTTTGAAGAAATATGAAATGTCATCAAGGTTTCTGTCTCACCAGAAACTCTCAAACTCCTGGGAGCTGCTTCTTGGATTAACTCAGAGGCTTAGTATCACTTAAAAATGCTCAACTAGTTGCACCTGAATCCTTTAAGGAACTGCTAATGAGACATCCTACTTAGTAGTGCTGAGAACAATGTGGACTATGTAGGCTTAGCTCAATAGGATTTAGGAAATAATATTGTTATTTATTTTTAGTAATCTAAGTGGCCTAGAAACTATTCTTGTGATATTTTGTCAAAGAATGTAGCTGTCAACTTGTCCTTGTTCAAAAAGTCTGTCAGAAGCTTAATTGAAGAGTTATGATTTAATATTATTGGAAGATAAAATTTTACAAGACAGCTGAGAATGGACAGGGTCATATGGTTACTAGTGATTACTCTTATTCAGATCTACAATGAAGAGGAGCAAGCAAGGGCACAGTGTTACTAAGAACACAAATGTCAACCCCAAATCAATAACAGAGGGAGCAATAGTAACCTAAATTTTCAGTGGATAACTCTAAATAGTAATGATCTCAATTCTACGACAACATGACATGGCGTTGCCAATTGGATGAAGAAACAAATCCATCAGTCTGTTCTCTACCAGAAACACATCTTAGCTCTAAACAGACACAGCCTTAGAGTGAAAGAAACAACAAAAGTACTTCAGTCAAAGAGGATTATATCTAGATTACATATATACTTAAGCAAAACAAACCTAATCTTAAAAACGAATAACAAAATAAACAACAAACAAACAAACAAACAAAACAACCTATTAAAAATGGTCTTGGAAATGAACAGAGTTCACAAATAAATGTTTCAAAATTTTTTTATTGTCGCAAGAAAGCAAGGAAATACAAATAAGAATAATTTTGAGATTTCTTCTTACCTCAGCAAGAAAGGCTAGATCAACAAATCAAATGACAAGAAAATTCAAGCTACTGGACATGATGAGAAAAAGGGAACATTTACTCCTCTTGGTGGAATTGAAAATGACCTAATTATTCTGGTCATCAGTGTAGAGTATGCTCCAAACACTAAAACTTAATCTCCGATATAATGCAGATATACTGTTCCTGGTAATATGCTCAAAGGACCCAAAGGACTGATAACTGCTCAGTCACCATCATTGTTACTCTGTTTATAATATCTAGAAAATAGAAACAAATTTAAAGTCACTCAACTGTGAGTAAAGAAAATGTGGTACATGTACACTATAAAATACTATCCAACTGTAAAGAAAAATAAAGTTGTGAAACTTGTAGGTAAACAAATGGACCAAGAAAAGATTATACTGAGTGCAGCAGCCCAGACCCAGAAAAGATCTTCAGATGAGAAATTTCTTTAATAAATTAAAGAAAAATAGGGAAGATGGCAAAATAAACAGTGAAGATGTTTGAAACATCACAAGAAATAATATTATTATCCATCTACCTAAAAATAATATAATAATATAAGTATAAGCATACATGTAGCACCAAAGCAAAAGTCTCAATGGCAATGTTTTCTCCAGGGTCCAGAGACAATCTCGCAGTGAAGAGAACAGGAGATAATCCATTTTGAAAAACAAAATCCATTTCAAACAGAACTTGACCAAGGGATGAACTCAGCTCTAGTTATTTCCACAAAATTTTAAAAACAACCACAAAGGGCCCAAAACAGCTCAGGGCACCTGTCAGGATGATCCTACCCAGACACACCAAAGATTAAAAAGTTTTAGTGAACAATATCTCTGGGGCTTCAAATGTCTTTGAAACTGTTGAGGAAAATTCTCCAAATTCACTTAGACCTAAATTCCCTGCATCTCCTTAAAAAAAAAAAAACCCTTCACTGTCAGGGCTCTGACATACGACTCACTGAAAGTCACCCCAAGCCTAGGTTTATAATCAATAAACCCCATTGAATTCTGGCTTTGTGGTGGTCTTGTTGTGGGTCATTACATTGACACAGCAGAAACTCCAAGACCATCCACAAGAATCTCTACTTTTATTTGTTGATCAAAAGACTAAGCTATTGATGGTGTGTTTGGCTGCTTTCCAGAGGTTAAAAAAAAAAAAAAAAAAAAAAAAAAAAAAAAAAAAAAAAAAAAAAAAAAAAAAAAAAAAAAAAAGTCTCTTTACCTGTAGACATTATTTACTTTGGACAGAGGAGCTGAATGATGTGAGCTGTATCTGACATGAAAGCCAGCTCCCTGAGAACTATTTCCAGCTTACATGGTACCTGAGCAAGTTATATTTATTTACATAGTAATAGGTGTGTATGCCTCACTTTCTCTCTCTCTCTTGCATGTGTGTAAAAAACAATAAAAATAGTCTATAATTTTAAAGAGAGCAAAGGCAGCAAGAAAGGGGTTACATAAAAGGATATGGTGAGAGAAAAGGAAAGAGGGTAAATGGTGTAATTATACATTAATTAAAAAATAAGTTTTAAAAGCCTTAAAAGTAGCAAAAAATAAAGATTAAAAACAAGGGAAGAGATGTCCAGCATTAACCTTGGACACCCATACGAGTGCATGTGCTGTAGGGAGCTGCGTTGTACCACGCCCTAAAGTTGGAGCTGATTTCCACCTTACACCCTCCTGATGGGATGGTGAGTGCTCTCGGGAGTAAACAACTCCTTATTGGTTGTAGGCAAGAATGGTGGCTTGCTTCCGGTGCCTCAGGACCTATGGGCAATGTCCACGTGGCTTACCGGGATTGGAGGCCCAGAGGGTATTTAGCCATGAGCGGACTTCCCCCCCCCCCAGGTCGTTCGTTGGCGCGAGTTCAGTTCTTATCTTCCCGGATTTCGGCGCCACATGTCGCGTGCCACCTCGCCAGCAAGGAACACGCAACACTGGATCCTTCTCTTTGCAGTTTATTCGGGCCTTTAGTTATCTTCTTGTCTCTCACTCACTCACTCACTCTCACTCTCAGACATATGACAAATGACGAACGACCCACTCACTCACTCTTAGATGAACGACTCACTCTCTCACGAATGACCTGGTGGGGGGAGAGTCTGCTCGTGGCTAAATACCCTCTGGGCCTCCAATCCCAGTAAGCCATGTGGACATTGCCCATAGGTCCTGAGGTGTGGAAGCAAGCCACCATCCTCGCCTACAGCCAATAAGGAGTTGTTTACTCCCGAGAGCACTCACTATCCCATCAGGAAGGTAGAAGGCAGAAACCAGCGCCACCTTTAGGGCGTGGTACAATGCAGCTCCCTACAATGTGCAACACACACACACACACACACACACACACACACACACACACACACACACACACGAGAG
>PVIH01020044.1:0-33613 GCA_004025045.1 Sigmodon hispidus | reverse complement strand
CAACATCTTACACTGTATTATCCACCATCAACATCTTACACTGTATTATCCACCATCAACATCTTACACTGTATTATCCACCATCAACATCTTACACTGTATTATCCACCATCAACATCTTACACTGTATTATCCACCATCAACATCTTACACTGTATTATCCACCATCAACATCTTACACTGTATTATCCACCATCAAGCAAAATTAGGACAGGAGCTCAAACAGGAACTGGAGGCCAGAACTGAAGAGGAGGCCATGGAGGGAGGCGGCTTACTTGGCTTGCTCCTTATGGATTGTTGTTCAGCCTGCTTTCTTACATATCCCAGAGCCACCTGCCTAGGGGTGACACCGGCCACAGTGGGCTGGACCTTCCTATATCTGTCATTTTTCAACAAAATGCAGCCAGGCATGGTGGTACACACCTTTAATCCTCATGTGGAAAGCAGAGGCGGCAGATCTCCATGAGTTCCAGGCCATTGTGATCAAATATAAGTTCCAGGACACCCAAAGCTACATAGAGAAAATGTGTCTCAAAATGAAATGCCCCAAAGGTTTGCCTATAGACCAGCCTTACCTTGGCATTTTTCTCAGTGGTGGTTTGTGGGTGTTCTGTTTTGTGAAGGCCTTGGAAGACTTAGGGTCACTGCAGGATAAATGTCGGTTTGGCAGAGCAGCAGGGGAGCCAACTTCTGGTGAACTGATTGGTGAATTGATCACTTCAAAAAGGCCTTTTTGATTGTTATACTTTAGCAAGTCAATTTCTGCAATACCAAAACCTACCTCTTATTTGAAGTCCCTTGAAGGAACCAAATGCCTGAGCAACTCTTAGTCACAAGTGTTAGTTTTCTGAGTTCTTTCATTACCAAGTTTTGCAAATGCTGCAAACCCTTCAGGAAGAACTCCGATAAGAATCAAACACTTCAAACAAAAGGTATCAGTAACAAAAGGTAGCATCACAAGAGGCAGTTCAAAGCCCAGCTGCTAACACTGTGGAACTCCAGCTGGCTGCTGGCTGCAATGCTCTGCCAGATTTTCCCTCTTTTCCATAGAAAACTAACCAGGACAAGGTGCTAGAGTCACCCAGCAGGGGACTCTGAGCACACCTCTGAGGAAATTTCTTGATCCAGTAAAGATGTAAATGAACTGTGAGTCAAAATAAACCTCTTCTTAAGTTGCTTTTGTCAGGAATTTGACACAGCAAAGAGAAAAATAAGTAATGTACTTAACTGTTCTGTCTCTCTCTGAGGCTGGGTCTTATTCTGTAGCCCTGACTGGCCTAGAATTCAGAGATCCACCTGCCTCTGTAAAGTCTTGAACCATCACCTCCTGTTTTTTTGTTTTTAAATTCAGGATTTCACTCTGTAACTCTGACTAGATTGTAGACAAATGCTGCTATTAATAGTGTGTGTATACACCACCACACTTGGCTGTGGTTTTACTATTACATCTATTAATTTATTACTAAGTATGTGTGTGTGTGTGTGTGCCTGTGGGCATATATATGCACATGACTGAAGATGCCCTTGGAAGCCAGAGGAGTTGGATCCCCTGTAAACTGGAGAAAAAAGGCAGTTGTGAGCTAGGAACTGAAATCTGGTCCTCTGAAAGAGTGGTATGTGCTCTTAATCCAGGAACCATTTCTCCAGCCCTGGGTTTTTTTTTTTTTTTTTTTTACTCTTAGCCAGGGCTGGAGTGTGAAAGCCAGCACAACAATAGTAAAACTTGGGATTTCCTGGAAGAAAAGAGCATGATATACACAGAAAGACACTCTGGGTTCCTTTTACATGGAAAAAAAAAGAGCTTTATTTTACAGTTTGGTATATTAAAGGGCTGAGGGGGGTTAGTAGGTTACTGGAAGGATAGCATATCTTTCCAAAAAGGCACAGCTAAAGGCATTTCCTTTCGGATATCAGATTGCCCTGCTGCCAAGACTTGTGGACAACAGGGCTTCCCTTGGTGACTTTTAACTGAATCACAAATTGCCTTTAAATTTAGGTTTGTCCTTGAAGAAAGCTTTACAGGCTGTCTGTGTCATCCTCCTGCCTCAACCTGCTGGGTTCACAGGTGTGGATGCCACCTGCGATCCAGGCTTTAAATGTTTAAAATTATTGGTACTGACAGAAATAAATTCAGGGTTGAAAAGAAAGAGACCATATAGCCAGAAGCTTCTGTGTTCCACCTGGCCAGTCCTGCAGTTGATCAGTCCCAATACAGAGGTACAAGCTGTTTGGCCTATGGCTCAGGCTTATAACTTACTAACTTTTGCTCTTAAACTAATCCATGATTCTATTTATGTTTAGCCACATGGCTGGGTACTTTTTCTCAATGCAGCATTCCCCTCTTGCTCTCTCTGTGTCTTCTGGTGTCTCTGCTCTGCTCTTCTGCTTCCCAGAATTCTCCTAGTCTGGTTTTACCCCACCTCTACTTCTTGATTAACTACTTGACCAATCAGCACTTTATTAAACCAGCATTTACACAGACAAATATTGACAGTATACAAGAGCATAGAGTCCCACAGCAAGACCACCACTCCACTGAAAGAGACAATTTTACTGTGGTTCATAATGGCACACAAAAGCTCAACAAACAGCAAGTGGTTGGAGACAGGAAGTTTACTCATTTTTATCCTAACACAGATGGTGACTGTGTAGTTTTCCCATTGTCTGTTGTTTTTAAGGTGCGGAGTTGGGGCTATAGAGTTGGCTCAGTGGTTGAGAGATTAAAAGTCCTGTTGCTCTTGCAGAGGACCTTGATTCAGTTCCCAGCACCCACCTGGTGGTTTTTAAACACCCCATCCAGGGGATCTGATGCCTCTTCTGGTCTCTGTAGCACCAGGCATGCATATGGTGCACATACAAACGTTCAGGCAAAACACTCATTTACATGAAATCAACCTTAAAAAAAATTAAAGGTGTTAAGGAAATGAAGAAAATTAGTCAGGAATCAGCTACTTAATTCACTTACATAGCAAGAATGCAACGAGGACTCTGTGTGTGTGTGTGTGTGTGTGTGTGTGTGTGTGTAGGGGCTTAACACATTTGCATAAAGGTTTGTCTCAAGGTAGGGGGAAATAAAAAGATTGGAACTCTTTGCCCTAAACAAAAACTTTAGTTTTATGCTTTTTGACAGGAAAGACTAATATTTAATGTTTCTTACAGATTTTACACATGATATTCTTCTTCTCAAAGTTGTATAATTTAGTAATATTGAAGAACTAGAGAAGCACCTCCATTTTTTTTTTTTTTTTTTTTTGAGCAAAAGTTCTCAGCTTCTAGACAAGCCTGAAGTCTGCATAGGAACAAAGTTCAGACAGGAGAAGTAGCTTAGGGGCTGATAACAGTTAATTATCCATGGACTATCTCAGGACTGGAGACAACAGCCAGTTAAAATAATAACTTTGTGAATTTTTGTGTAACCTTGTGAGTTTTGCCTAACCTTGTGATTTTTTTTACCTTAAAAACCCAGTTCCAAAGTCGAGGCACCTCCTCTGGCCTCTGTCACGCCTGTGGGTCAGAGTCAGGTCCTTGTCTCTCACCTCCTAACTTTTCAGTAAACCTTGCTTTTGCATTTTGGAGAGTTCACGTCTCTGGTGATCTTTTGGGGGCACCTCGTGACCAGAGCACAACAATATGTGCCTTGCTAATTTTAATAATTTTTTTTTGAGATAGGGTCTCAAGCCATCCCTACTGGCATCAAATTCACTCAAAACTGAGGAATTCCTAAGCCGCCTGCTTCTGTCTCTGGACTGCAGGCGTTCATCACCATTCTCGCTGGAAAAAGTTGAGTTCTTTTTGTTGTTGTTGGCATTTTAAAAATTCTTTTTTAAATAATTTATTTTGTATTTTATGATCATTGATTGGTGTTTTGCCTGAATGTATGTCTGTATGAGGGTGTCAGATCTTATGGAACTGGAGGGGTATTATGTGTGTGCACACGTGTGTGTGTGTGTGTGTGTGTGTGTGTGTGTGTGTGTGTGTGTGTGTACTGCCATGTGGGTGCTGGAATTGAACCCAGGATCTCTGGGAGAGCCGCCAATGTTTTTAACTGCTAAACCATCTCTCCAGCCCCCTCCTCTTTTCACATTCTTTTTTTTTTTTTCTTATACATTTCGAGATGGATTTTCTCTTTTAGTTTTCTTTTTTTCTTCTTTATTTATTTTGTATTTATCAAAAAAACAGAAAAATGAATTTAAAATGCTGAAAAGTTAACAATATCTTTTCACATTCTTAAAACAGGGGCCCACTCTTAGCCTATGCTGGCCTGGAACTATGCTAGGCTGCCTTCAAGTTTGTGCAAATCCTCCTTCCTTGCTTTCCTGAATGCTATGATTTCAAATATATGCTACTATCCTGCTCTGGACTTTACTTCTGGAAGTACTGGGTGTTATAGGGCTGAAAAAATAGCTCAGCCATTGAGGTCCTGGCTGTTCTAGTCTACCCGGGTTTATTTCCTAGCACCAATATGGCTGCTCACAACTACAGGTACCTTCAATTTCTGTTATGGAGGCTCTACTGCCCTCTTCTGGCCTCCTTGGGCACTGTACAGAAATAAATGCCAGCACAACATCTATATACATAAAATAAAAATAAACAAAAATCTCAAAAAAATAAACAGAAAATAAAGTACTGGTACTAAAGATGTTTTTGAGAAAATTGTAGAAGTTAGTAATATATATCCTGATCAATTTAATACAACTTAAATTTATTTATTTATTTATATTGAAACAGGCTCTTATTATGTAGCCAAGCTGGCCTGGAATTCACTGAGAACTGCTTGCTTCTCCCTCCTGAGTTGCTAGAATTAAAGGCATGGTTGCCAGACACATACAGGTTTTTTAAAGATTTATTTTCATTTTATTTGTACATTTTTGCTTTGTTTTGCCTGCACTTATCTATCTATCTATCTATCTATCTATCTATTTATTTATTTATTTTTGTGCTGCACTCAATGCAAAGCAACCCACAAAGACCAGAAGAGAGTGTAGGATCCCTATTGTGAGCAGTCATGTGAATGCTAGAAATCAAACTTGAGTCCTCCAGAACAGCAGCCATGCTTTTAACCACCAAACTGTCTCCAACCTCAAAACAGAGCTTTAGGGGCTGGAGAGATGGCTCAGTGGTTAAGAGCACTGACTGCTCTTCCAGGTCCTGAGTTCAATTCCCAGCAACCACATGGTGGCTCACAACCATCGTAATGAGATCTAGTGCCCTCTTCTGGCCTACGGACAGAACACTGTATGTATAATTTAAATAAATCTTAAAAAACAAAAAAACAGAGCTTTAAAAAGATATTTTATTTTAGTCTGAGGGTGGTGAGGGAGGTATGCCTTTAATCCCAGCACCAGGGAGGCACAGGGAGGCAGATGTTTGTGATTTCCAGGCCCGCCTGATCTATAGAGCTAGTTCCAGGCCAGTCAGGGCTACACAGAGAAACCCTGTCTTGCGGGGAGAGGCAGGCGGACGACACAGAGAATTTTTTTTTTTTTTTTTTTATTTTCAGATAGGGTCTCATTATCTAGCTATGTTTTATGTTTTCTGGCTTTTGTTTGTTAATTGGATTGTATACGGTATTGGTTTTTCATATATAATTTATGTTTTGTGCATTGGTGTTTTGCTTGCAAATATGTCTGTATGAGGGTGTTGGATTCTCTAGAAAGGGAATTACAGACCGGTGTGAGCTAGGAATTGAACCCAGGTCCGCTGGAAGAGCAATCACGCTCTTTACCTCTGAGCTATCATCTCTCTACCCCCACTGACTATGGTGTTTTGTTTTTTTTTTTTAACTTTTTCCCCTTTTTTTCTGGCTATTTTTTTTTTTTTTTAATACTTATTTCTTCTTATAAACTCCTTCTGGGGGCGTGTCTCGGGATGCGTCAACACCTACCCAGGAAAGAAGCGAGAGTGTGTAACAGGGAGGGGCCTGTTTCCTGGCTGGCGGCCTTTTAGGGCGTCACCGTCTGAGAGATTGACTTCTTCCTCGCCCCGCCCCTCCACTCGCTGGGTTCCTTGCCCCGCCCCTTCCCTCTACTCGCTTCACCCCGCCCCTCTTCCCAGCTCCTCGCTCCTCCCAGTCCCTCGTCCTGCCACTTTTCAGCTCTCTTCCTGCAGTGGCCCGGATCAGTGCTTTCTTACCCACTTAACCTTTCGGTGCCCCTGAGACAGGAATCGCAGCGGCGTGAGCCAGAACATCCTGCACGCCGCGTTAGAGGCCCGGTTGCCTAGCTACAGGACGTGCCGGAAGCCGACTGGTGGGGCGGGACTTCCGGCGCCGCTGTTGCATCAGATTCTGGGAAGAGTTTGTGGCGGCAGCGGCGGGTCGGGATTCCCAAATATGGCAGGTTCCTCAGCGGAGCAGGGTGAGTAGCGCCGGATGGTTGTGGGACTAGCATGACCAGAGTAGACGGTGCCAGGCTGGGGCTGTGGGAACAGCAATGGTCCAAGGAAGCAGTGTCCATACTAGGGATCTGAGGGTAGCGATGGCTCAAATGGGCAGTGGCAGGCTAGGACTCTGGGAACAGTGGTGGCCCCTTGTGAGCGGTGGCAGGTTAGGGATCAGGATTTGACATGGTCTGCAGTGGGCAGTGGTGAACCAGGGATCTGGGATTGACTGGAGCTCAAGTAGGTAGTGCCCAGCCCATGGCTCTGGGGTGACAAGTCCTTGGGAGCAGGCGTGACCCAAATGGTCAATGCCAGACCAAAGCTCTGGGGATGGCCAGAGTCTCAGTTGGCAGTGGCAGGTCACAGGACTCTCTGAAGCTAGAGTACCAGCTTGGTGGGAACCTGACTCCTGAAGTCCATCCCTTCCTCAGCCTCAGTTTCTTGATTGGGTGAAGGCTAAGGTGTCCTTGGATACTCAGAGATGATCCTGTATCAGACAGCCTGTCTCCAGCTGGTGCCTGGATGAGACCTCACCCCGCCCCCCCTGCCCTGGCTGGACTTTGGGGGTGAGGCAAAGGCCCAAAGATTGTTTTGGTCTAATGCCCGAGCAGGTGGGCGGAAGGGCACCTGAGGTTGGTACTTACGGAAGTAGGGCAAAGGAAGCAAGGGCTCCGTGTACACATACATGAAAGAGCTCAGGGCTTTATGAAGGCTTTAATCGCCAGTGTGACCAACACTCACCACAGGGACCTGTCCAGTCAGAGCATCACTGTCTACTTTATTGCCACCTGGGAGGCTCCCTTAAGAGGCAGTCACTTATGTCACCCAAGGGGTGACCTAAAGACCTGGGCCTTGGCAGATTTCTGAAGAATAGTGTCTTTTGTCATTGTCTTTTCAGCAAATAGGTTCTGGAAAGAACAGAGGCTGTGGCCTAGATCCTGAATGGTCAGAAGCAAGTCCTCAAAGGCAGAATATTTGGTGTAGGTTTCAGTCCCTGTGATGCAGGCAGAGTTAGAAGTGAGTTCTGACCTCTCAACTGCCTGCCTCCAGTGTATGATGTACCAAGATCTTTCTGGTGCCCTGTGGTGCTCTGTTGTTCCTATGGCATTGCTGGGTTCTAGGTAAGTGGTCCTGACCACCTGAGTACCCAGTGATGCGAGGCACCTAGAAGATATGGCTACACAGCCTGTGCCTAGTGACAGTATTCAGCATTCTCTCAACTGGAGTGCTTGGAGTTCAACAGTTTCCACCACCCAGAGCAGATCTTAAAAGTCCACCTAGACTCCTGTAGCACAGCAGCTCCACCCTGAGCTGCCCAACAGGTCTGGGATCACAACTGTGCCCATCCTCACAACAACGCGGGAAATGGTTCCTGCTTCAGAGGATAGTGTAGGCACTGAATGAGTTTGTAGGAAGGACTTGGAACCATGCCTGGTATGTAAGAACCAGGTCTGTCAAAAATGAGACACTAGCATTTATTTATTTGTTTGTTTGAGACAGTGTTTTATATAGGCCAGGCTGGCCTTGATCTTAATAAAATGATCCTCCTGCCTTCATCTCTTGTGCAGGGATGACAGGTATTGTGACACCACATCCAGCTTCCTCTTTGGCTTTTGAATAAAGATGCATGTATGGCGTGGTTTGAATGAGAATGGCCCCTATAGACTCATATACTTGGATGCTGGGGAAGACTTAAGAGGTAGCCTTGTTGGAGGAAGTGTGTCACTGGGGATGGGTTTTGAAGTTTCAAAAGACCTCTGCCACTCCCAGTTAGGTATCACTGCCTCTTGCTTGTGTGTCAAGATGTGAGCTTTCAGTTACTGTTCTAGTACCAGACCTGCCTGTCCAGTGCCATCCTCCCCACCATGATGGCTATGGAATCTAGCCTTCTGGAACCATGATCTCCAAATTAGAAACAAGAGACTAGAAATAAGATCTCCACAGAGATCACAAGGGAGATGCACAAGTTCTTAGAGAAGATGATCCCAGAAGATGACTCCTTGAAAGTCTAGGAATAGGCGGAAGTTGGTGTGGTGGCATGTGCCTGTCATTCGTAATTCTAGTGCTCCAGAGGCAGAAGCAAGGGGATCTCTGGAATTCAAGACCAACCTGGTCTACATAGCAAGTTCTAGGCCAGTCAAGGATACATAGTGAAACCTTGTGTCAAACAAACAAAAAAGAAATAAGGAAAATAGAAACTCAGGGAAGATGGCCACTAGCAACAAACCCAATGAAGCTGTGTGTGGGTGCATACCAGTAATTCTTACACTCTGGGAGATGAGGCAGGAGGATCACCAGTTTGAGACCAACCTGACCACATGAGATCCTGTCTCCAAACAACGCAGTACAACTCAGGAACTGGAAACACATAGTACAAAGATGGTCTTTCGTTGCTTTTTTCCCTCATGTTTCCTCATAGGGTGGCCCAAGCTCTAGGTAACTTGGAGCACATTGGGCAGGAGCCCACTAACCAGTCTTCATAATCATACCATAACACGTAGCCTGTCTCAACACAAGTTCCGGCACAGCTGTAACAGTGCCTGTGTTCCATGTGATCCTTCCTGTGTAGATGAGTACCCCGACAGCCGGAGAAATGAAGTGATTGAGTCTGCTGTTACCACAGCCAGAGACAGGGCCAGGTTATCTTTGGGTGCAGGACTTCAGCTACCCTTGCGGTGATTCTTGCAGAGGCTCTTAGGGTGATGAGGTTCTCTCCATTTGCAAGTATGGGAAAATTGAAGAGCAGAGCAAACGGGACTGTTTGGAGGCTGCAGATACTTTCTCATCCGTGCCCTCATGTTCCCAGGCTGTCGTTTATAGCGGGAGCCTCTACTGAGCATTTTCTGGTGTCCTGTGCGAGCGAGCAGCTCCTGGTGGCAGTAGTGGATGGGATCTCCATGGGAACATGGGACAGGAGAAGCAGGAGCAGCTAGCAGAGGCCGAGGGCTGCTTTTGCTTGGAGGGAGCAGTCCACATGTATGGGTCTTGTTGGAACATCTGCAAAGTGAAGGCTTTGAGAGGCCTGTAGCAATAGTGGCCTTAATAAGCAGAGAGGCTGAGGAGCAGCTGAGGTGTAAGGTCAAGTTGAGGCTTACCCCCTGGGGAGTTAGGGGCTGTTTCAAGAATGCTTTCTTCGCTAGGGAGAGCTCCCAGGGAGGAAAGGGTACAGAGACAGGTGTGGATGCTGATGAGAGGAGCTAAGTTGGGTGCGATGTCCTTCCACATATTAGGACTGTGGGTCATTTGAAGTGTGGTGGTTTCTTCACTGTGCTGAATGCTAGCACCTGTGTAGTCTCGCTGGCTGTTTGGCAGGGGCTCCATGTGCTGTATCAGTTATTGTCTGCCTTTGGGACGGTCCTGCCATCAAAGGGCTCTGCTCTTTGTATGTTCAGGGAATGAGCTGCAGATGTGCCTGGCAGTGTCCTGCCCTTCTGTAGAGGCAGAGTAGTTTGGGCATGGTGTGTGAAGGGTCCTGGTGAGGCCAAGTCTGCAGAGTGAACCCGGGAGGGATTTTGTTGTCAAGCAATGAACAGCTGGAGCATGGCTCAATCAGCTCCCCTGAGAAAGCTGACCTGTTCTAGACATTTCCTCCAGGAGTGTCTGCACAGCTACCATTCCCAGAAGGTGCACCTCACACATCCTCAGTTTCCCTGTTCACCTGGCCAGGCTTTGTTCCCTCGCCCTGGTCTGGACGGCTCTGCACAGAGCCTTTGGGATCCTGTGGTCTGGCACACTCCTCCAGGGAGCCTCTGGAGTTCTTCGGTGATTACAGTCATCTAATGCAGGAGCAATTACAGTAATGACAGCAAGCTGGAGCTGGCTTTTTGCCAGAGGTTTGTAAAGCATTCTGTAAGGGTAATTGCACTTAGTGCTCTGAGGCTTTATAAGGTGGGTGGTGGTTAAGTGTGGTTCAGTCTGAAGAGGGCAGGTGCTCAGCCTGCAGGCTAGGCCCAACTTCCAGAGCGTCCTGCAACCTGTTCCTTCTCTGTGCCATTTCCCTACACACTCGAGCATTGCGGTTGTCAGGCTTCTGTGGGTGTTTTACTCATTAGGGGACTAGGTGGGTGCCCGCAGTATAGAAGAGAAGTGATGAACATGAGCAGGAGGAGTAAACGTTTGGGGTGCTCCTGGGCATGGCTCAGTGGTGCTCAGGGGCTGTTCCCCTCCCTGGGCAGCCTCTTCATTTGGGAAGAGATGTCCTATTAATTTCACCCAAGTGGCATGGAAGGAAGAGTCACAAGAGCGTGGTTGGAGGGCCCTCCTGGTACAGCAGTGGGCACAATGTCTAGCTACTTCACCTGTGGCTGAGTGCCTGGAACAGGTGATGTTTTTCAAAGGCCACAGCTGGGTCCCGAGAGCCACATGCTTGAAGAAGGGAGGGAAATGGAAACTGAAACTGGGCATGGGAGCTGGAGGAACTGACTGGGAATCCCCGGGTCTCCCCGATACCTTTGCAGGGACAGGGTCTGTCTGTTGCCTGACATTACTTGGCAGTTGTCAGGTCTGAGTGAAAAGTGCCTTTCTTGTTCTTGGATCCTTGTGTCTTTAGGTAGCAGTCTCCAGCCAAACCATCCACAGGGGTGAAGGCTAGCCATCCCCAATGCTGGCTCTGTGTTGGGGTCCTTCTAGAGAATGGCACATTGAGTCCCAAAGCTATAGCTAAAGTACCAGCCCTCTGGCAGTCTTACCCTCATAGCTTTGACAAATGTCTAAAGAAGTCCAGACTGAGCTCTGGATGCTGATGATAGCTAGGTGAGCAAAGCATCAGGTAGTGAGGGGAGGGAGGGAGCAGTCATGGGAAAAAAGGGTGAGATGCCCTGGCAGTGGCACCAGCACAGTGAAGGAAGTAGGGGCTTGGCCAGACCCGGAGCTGCACATCCTCTCAAAGGAGGAGCCTCAGGTGCAGTTCCTGGGGCCAGCATGAGGCCTGGCCTGTGATCCTGGTAGGGCAAGATTTATAGGAGACAGAGATAAACTCTCTCCTTCTCAGCAGGGAAGGTCATGCTGGACTCCAGACCAGGTTTGTCAGGTGACCTGCAGGTGATGGGGAGCTGGGCTTACACTGATGTGCAGGAAATTGTGGTGAGGGGTCTGGGTCCAGGTGCTGGCTGGGTGGGATGCTCTGGAAAGGAACAGAGTTTGGACTGGTCTGAGGCGGGACAATGAAGCTCTGGACTCCTGTGGCCACATAGAGCCTTGACTAAAAAAAGATGCAAGGCTTTCAGTATATCTTAGGGTTTCTCTTGTTCTGATGAAATACTTGGGAGAAGAAAGGGTTTTTTCAGCTTACAACTCTTAGGTCACATTCTATGTTTCTGAGGGAAGTTGGGACAGGAACTCAAACAGGGCAGGCACCTGGAGGCAGTTGCTGATGCGGAGGCCGTGGAGGGGTGCTGCCTACTGGCTCGCTCATCTTTCTTTTTCTTTGTCTTAAGTTTTTAAATTTATTTTACATCCTGACCACAATTTCCCCTCCCTCCTCTCCTCCTGTTCTCTCCCTCCACCTCCCCTCTGCCCCCCCTTCCCATCTACTCCTCAGTCCCTGTTCTGAAAGGGGCAGGCTTCCCATGGATGTCAACACAGCATGGCATATTAAGTTGAGGTAGGACTGAACTCCTTTGTCTTACAGCTGGGTGAAGTAACTCAGTATGAGGAATAGGTTTTCAAAAGCCAGCCAAAGAAAGCATTAGGGACAGCCTGTGCTCCCATTGTTAGGATTTCCACAGATAGACCAAGCTATACAACTGTCACACATGTAGAGGACCTATGTAGGTTCCATACAGACTCCCTAACTGTCTGTGAGTTCCTATGAGCCCAGGTTAGTTGTTTCTGTGATTTCCCCTGTAATGACCTTGACCTCCGGCTTGTACAATTTTTACCATGTCTTCAACAGGATTCCCAGAGCTCAGTTCAGACTTAGCTGTGGGTCTTTGCATCTGTTTCCATCAGTTACTGGATAAAGGCTCTCAGACTGCAGTTAAGGTAGTCACCAATCTGATTACAGGAGATGGCCAGCTCAGGCACCCTCTCCACTATTGCTAGGAGTCTTAGCTATGGTCATCCTTGCAGATTTCTGGAAGTTCCCTGGCACCAGGTGTCTTGATGATCCCCAAATGCCCCCCGATCAAGACATCTCTTTCATTACTCTCTCCCTCCATCCTGCTCCCAACCCACCTAACCCAATTCCTCATGTTCTCCTCACCCCCCTCACCCCACCCCCAGCTTACCTAGGAGATCTCTTCTGTTTTTTTTTTTCCCAGGGAAATCCATGTGTCTCTCCTTGTGACTTTCTTGTTACTTAGCCTCTCTGGGGCTGTAGATTGTAGTTTGGTTATCCATTGCTTTACATTTAACATCCACTTATGAGTGAGTACTTACTGTGTTTGTCTTTCTGGATCTGGGTTACCTTACTCAGGATGATTTTTTTCTAGTTCTATCCTTTTTTTTTTTTTTTTTTTTTTTTTTGCAAATTTTATATTACTTTTTACAACTGAGTAATACTTCATTTTATAAATGTACCACATTTTCTTTTCAGTTGAGGGGCATCTAAGTTTTTTTCTGGGTTCTGGCTATTATGAATAATGTTGCTATGAACATAGCTGAGCAAGTGTCCTTGTGGTATGATTGAGCATCTCTTGGGTATATGCTCAAGAGTGGTATCATTGGGTCTTGAGGTAAATTGAGTCCCAATTTTCTGAGAAACCACCATATTGATTTCCAAAGTGGCTGTACAAGTTTGCGCTCCCACCAGCAGTGGAGGAGTGTTCCCCTTTCTCCACATCCTCTCCAACATTAACTGTCATCAGTGTTTTTGATCTTTGCCATTTAGACAGGTATAAGATGCTATCTCAGAGTTGTTATGATTTGCATTTTCCTGATGGCTAAGGATGTTGAACAGTTCTTTAAGTATCTCATTAGATCAGTACCCTATTTTTTAATTGGATTATTTGCTATTTTGATGTCTAGTTTCTTGAGTTCTTTATATATTTTGGAGCTCTGCCCTTTGTCAGATGTGGGATGGAAATCTTTTCCCATTCTGTGGGCTGATGTTTTGTCTTATTGACCATGTCCTTTGCCTTACAGAAGCTTTTCAGTTTTAGGAAGTTCCATTTATTGTCAATCTCAGTCTCTGTGCTTCTGGTGTTATATTCAGGAAGTCGTCTCCTGTGTCAGTGTGCTCAAGGCTACTTCCCACTCTCTCTTCTGTCAGGTTCAGTGTGGGTCAGGATGTTGAGGCCTTTGATCCACTTGAACTTGAGTTTATGCAAGGTGATAGATATGGATCTATTTGCGTTCTTCTACATATCCGCATCCAGTTATGCCAGCACCATTTGTTGAAGATGCTTTCTTCTTTTTATTGTATAATTTTGACTTCTTTGTCAAAAATCAGGTGTTCATAGATGTGTGGATTTATGTTAGGGTCTTCATTTTGATTCCACTGATCCACGTGTCTGTTTTTATGCTTAAACCATGCTGCTTTTATTACTACAGTTCTGTAGTAGAGCTTGAAATCAGGAATGGTAATACCTCTGGGAATTCCTTTATTATACAAGATTGTTTTGGCTATCCTGGGTTATTTTTCCATATGAAAATTGTTCTTTCATTGTTTCTTTGTTCTTTCATTGTTCTTTCAAGGTCTATAAAAAGTGTGTTGAAATTTGGGGGGATTGCATTGAATCTGTAGATTGCTTTTGGTAAGGTTGCTGTTTTTATTATTATTAATTCTATTGATCCATGAATATGGGAAATCCTTCCATCTACTGATACCTTCTCCAATTTCTTTCTTCAAAGACTTAAGGTTTTTGTCATACAAGTCTTTCACCTGTTTAGTTAGAATTATAAAGACATTTTATATTATTTGTGGCTATTGTCAAGGGTGTTGTTTTCCTGATTCCTTTCTCAGTTGATTTATCATTTGCATATAGGAAGGCTACTGTTTTTTCTTTCTTCTTCTTTTTTTTTTTTTTAAGTTAATCTTGTATTCAACCACATTATTCAAGGTATCTATCAGCTGTAGGAGCTCCCTGGTAGAATTTTGGGGGTGACTTATATATTCTATCATATCATCTGCAAAAGCTTGACTTCTTTCTTTTCAATTTCCATGCCCTTGATCTCCCTTTGTTGTCTTATTTCTCTAGCTAGAACTCGAGAACTGTATTGAATAGATAAGAAGAGAGTTGACTGCCTTGTCTTGTTCCTGATTTTAGTGGAATTGCTTTGAGTTTCTCCCTATTTAATTTGATGTTGGCTGTCAGCTTGCTGTATATTGCTTTTATTATGTTTAGGTATGTTTCTTGTATCCATCCATGATCTCTCCAAGATTTTTATCATGA
Organism: Sigmodon hispidus; assembly: GCA_004025045.1. Classification (NCBI taxonomy): domain Eukaryota; kingdom Metazoa; phylum Chordata; class Mammalia; order Rodentia; family Cricetidae; genus Sigmodon; species Sigmodon hispidus. The sequence goes on along the minus strand of PVIH01020044.1, from coordinate 18,902 downwards.
AAGGGTATTGGATTTTGTCCAAGGCTTTTTCAGCATCTAACAAAATGCTCATGTGATTTTTTTTTTCCTTTCAGTTTGTTTATATGCTGGATGACATGGACAGATTTTCGTATGTTGAACCATCTCTGCATCTCTAGGATGAAGCCTGCTTGATCAGGTGGATGATATTTTTGATGTGTTCCTGGGTTCCATTTGCCAATATTTTATTGAGTATTTTTGCATCAATGTTCATGAGAGAAATGGGTCTGTAATTCTTTCTTTGTTGAACCTTTGTATGGTTTGGGTATCAGGGTAACTGTAGCCTCATAAAAAGAATTTGGCAATGTTCCTTCTGTTTCTGTTGTATGGAACAATTTGAGGAGTATTGGTATTTGCTCTTTTTTTGAAAGTCTGGTAGAATTCTGTACTGAAACCATCTGGCCCTGGGCTCTTTGTTTCTGTTGGGAGATTTTTACTGACTGCTTCTATTCCATTATAGGTCTGTTTAAACTGTTTATCTAGTCTTCATGTAATTTTGGTATGTGTTACCTTTCAAGAAAATTCTCTTTTTTTTTTTAGTATGACATAAGAGTTTCTGGATTTCCTTAGTATCTGTTCTGTCCCCTTTTGTTTCTGATTTTGTTAATCAGGATATTCTCTCTGCCTTTTTAGTTAGATTGGATAAGTTGTTGATTTTTCTCAAAGAACCAACTCTTTGTTTCATTGATTCATTGTATTGTTCCTTTTGTTTCTATTTTATTGATTTCAGCCCTTAGTTTATTTTCTGTCTACTCCTCCTGGGTGAGTTTACTTCTTTTTGTTCTAGGGCTTTCAGGTGTGCTGTTAAGTCACTAGTGTGAGATTTCTCCAAATTCTTTATGTAGGCATTTAGTGCTATGAACTTTCCTATTAGCACTGTTTTCATTGTGTCCCATAAGTTTGGGTATGTGTGCCTTCATTTTTATTGAATTCTTGGAAGTCTTTAGTTTCTTTCTTTATTTCTTCCTTGACCCAGTGATGATTCAAATGAGTGGTGTTCAGTTTCTATGAGATTGTAGGCTTTTTGTACTTTGTGTTGTTGAATTCTAACTTTAATCCGTGGTGATCTGATAAGATACAGAGGGTAATTCCAATTTTTCTGTATTGAGATTTGTTTTGTGACTAAGCATGTTGTCACTTTCAGAGAAGGTTCCATGAGATGTTGAGAATGTATATTTTTTGATGTTTGAGTGAAACTTTCTGTATTATATCTGTTAGATCTATTTGAGTCATAATAGTTTAGTTTCTGTCTGGCAGACCTGTTTTTTGGTGAGAGTGAGGTGTTGAAATCTCCCATTATTAATGTGTGGGGTTCGATGTGTAATTTAAGATTTAGTAATGCTTATTTTACAAACGTGGATGTCTTTGTATTTTGGGTATAGATGTTCAAAATTGAGACTTGGTCATGATGGATCTTTCCTTTGATGAATATGAAATGGCCTTCTCCATTTCTTTTGATTAATTTTAGTTTGAAGTCTATTTTGTTAGGTATTAGGATAGCTACACCAGCTTGCTTCTTAGGTTCATTTGATTGGAAAAATCTTTTCCCAGACCTTCACTCTGAGGTATGTCTGTCTTTGAAGTTGAGATGTGTTTCTATATGCAGCAGAAGGATGGATGGGTCCTGTTTTTTACCCATTCTGTTAGCCTGTGGCTTTTTTTTTTTTTTTTTTTTTTTTTTTTTTTTTTTTTTTTTTTTTTTTTGTGAATTGAGTTCATTGATATTAAGAGGTATTACTGACTAATGACTAGTGATTGTTAATTTCTGTTATTTTTTTTGTACAGTGTGTGTGTGTGTGTGTGTGTGTGTGTGTGTGTGTGTCCCTTCTTTGGATTTTGCTGGTGTGAGATTACCTATTGCCTGTGTTTTCATGAGTGTAGCTTACTTCCTTGGGTTGGAGTTTTTCTTCTAGTACTTTTCTGTAGGGTTGGCTTTATTGTTTAAATCTGGGTTTGTAATAAAATACCTTGTTTTCTCCATCTATGGTGATTGCAAGTTTTGCGAGGTATAGAGTCAGGGCTGCCATCCATGCTTGCAAAATGTCTGTCCAGACCCTTCTGGTTTTTAGGGTCTCCACTAAGGAGTCAGATATAATTCTGATAGCCTGCCTTTATATGTTTCTTAGCCTTTTTCTTTTGTAGCTCTTAATAATCCTTCTTTATTCTGTATGTTTAGTGTTTTATTATATGGCAAGGGGACTTTTTCTTTTGGTCCAACTTGTTTGGTGTTCTGTGAGCTTCTTGTACCTTTATAGGTATGTTCTTCTTTAGGTTAGGAAATTTTTCTTCTATGATTTTGTTGAATATATTTTCTGTGCCTTTGAGCTGGAATTATTCTCCTTGTTCTATTCCTATTTTTCTTAGGTTTGGCCTTTTCATGGTAGCCCAGATTTCTTGGATGTTTTGTGTTAGAAATTTTTTCTTCTTCTTTTTTTTTTGATCAATGAATCTGTTTCCTCTATTGTATCTTCAACGAACTTCTCTTTTCCGTCTCTTGGGTTTTTTTTGGGGGGGGGTTATGTTTGCATCTCCAGTTCTTGTTTGCTTACCCAGATTTCCAAAATTCCTTTGGTTTGTGTTGTCTTTGGTTTATATTTTCATTATTGCTCCTATTTCAATTTTCAAGTCTTGAGCCATTTCCTTCACCTGTTTGATTGTTTTTCCTTGGCTTTCTTTAAGGGATTTGTTGATTTCTTCCAATTTTTTGTTTGTCTTTTCCTTGATTTCTTTAAGGGAAATTTTCATTTTCTCTTTAAAGGCCCCTGTAATCTTCATACAGTTATTTTTAAGGTTGTTTTCTTGTGCTTCAGCTGCCTTGGAATGTTCAGGTATTGCTGTCATAGAAGCACTGGGTTCTGGAGGTGCCATATTGCTCTTTGTGTTGTTAAATGTATTTTTTACACTGGTGCTTTCACATTTGGGTTTGGGATGATTATAGGTCTGGGTGTTGACTCTTGTGTTTGTCTTTGTTGGATGGGTGTTTTGTTCCTTTATTTTCTGTTTTTTTTTTATTGTCTTCTGGCTTGAATGGCCAAGGGTTCAGGTGACTGGCAGGTCTTCAGATACAGTAGTGTGTCTGTCCCAGCTGAGGTTTCTGGGAATTTGAGTGCCTACATCCAGCTTAACCTTCTGTTTTTCCAACTGGTGTGGGCTGTGCCTTTGCCTAGGAGTCTGCTGGAGTTGTGAAGAAGGGCTGGCCATGGGGAGGATGATGAGGTGGGTAGGGTGGGGTGGCAGAGTGGGTCTTGGGGAAACAGAATCCAGTGGGTAGTGGTAGTGGTGTCTGCCACTCAGCCTGCTTTCTTACATACGCCAGGGTCCCGGGGTGTGACCTGGTGGGCCACAGTGGGCTGGCTCTCAATCTCTAGATCAGAAAATGTACCACAAGCTTGTTCATAGGCCAGTGGTGGCAGAATGTTTCCAACTGAGGTTTCCTTTTCCCAAATGATGACCTTGCACCAAGTGGACATAAAACTAGCCATGGTATGGTGTAAATGTTTAGCAATGATAAACTGCCTGCTTGTGCAAACCCATGCAAAACCTTACCTTAGGGTTGTGGGTGGTGGGCGTCATGACTGTTGTACTTTTTGCAGCAGGTGCCCCAGAGAAGGGGTCAGGTGTCCTCAGATTAGCTCTTTCTGGCAGCCCTAAGCATTCTCAAGTGGACTTGGACAACCTAGGGATGTGGTGTCCTGTTCCTGGAAGCCATGTTTGTTCCAGTATCTGCAGGCTAATGCATGGCATTGTCCTGTGCTGAGGGCTCTGCAGCTGCTACCTTCTCCACAGCATAAAAGCAACCATTTTGTTCATTAATTTACTTTGTGGTGCTGGGCATCAAATCAAGAGCTGATGGTTATCAATAAGTGAGTGCTCTGCCACTGAGCTACATCTGCCAAAGATTCACTTGCCTCTGCTTCTGCTGGGATTAAAGGTGTATATCACCATGTCCGACCCAAAGTCAGCCATTTTAAAGTACATAGTCCCTGGCATTTAGAGCAGTCACAACACTGCAGACCACCTCAGTGTACATCTGAAACCTTTCCATAGTTCCAGGAGGAAATCTGGCCTGTTCCACTGTCACCCTGCCTTCCTCCTGCCAGCCACTGTCCCGCATGCCCACCCTGTGGTCTTCCTTGTCCAGATGTCTGGCGTTCAGGAAAGGACTTTGACACACACAACTCTCTGGTTCTTTTCCTGGGCGGCTTTCTGTTGTCCACATGCCTGGCATTTTGTGGCCTCTTCTTTTTTCCCATACCCTCTGCCTACATGCCTGATGTTGCATCCCTCCTACCCACTTGCCTGACATCATGTACCCTTCTGCCTGCTTTCCTGCCTGCCTGATGTCATGTATTGCCTGCCCTCTAGCCTGACATCCTATGCCCTCTGTCTTTGCAGCTGCCGACTACAGGTCCATTCTGAGCATTAGTGACGAGGCAGCCAGGGTGCAAGCCCTGGACCAACACCTCAGCACGCGTAGCTATGTCCAGGGGTACTCCCTGTCCCAGGCAGATGTGGACGTGTTCAGGCAGCTCTCAGCCCCTCCCGATGACTCAAGGTTCTTCCACGTGGTCCGGTGGTTCAGACACATAGAAGCGCTCCTGGGTGGCCCCCAAGGCAGAGGCGAGCCCTGCAGGCTCCAAGCAAGTGAGTAAGAGCAATGAACCTCTGTTCCAAGGGCATGAAGTGCTACAGGACAGTGGATATCCTACTGGAGACTCACCTCCATATTTTAGTCAAGTGTTCCTGTGGGGCAGAAGCCATGCTTGCTGGGTCTGGTAGGGTGAAGTTGTATACCCAGAATGGCCGGGCTCAGAGTCACTGTGACCAGGGACCACAATCAGAGCCACACTGCATGCTGCTACAGGCCAGACTGGGGGTTCAGTTCATGCTTTGCTGGTAGTGGTTCTTGGTTCTTGTCTTTAGTCCCAGAGGTTACATTTGCTTCTCTTCATGTGCAATGTCACTAAATATTAGAGCTGTATTCATTGACATTGAACTTTTTAAAAATCAGACATCAGTCTCCTATCTGTGGTTTAAGATGAGGTCAGCCATACCTGTGGGTGCTGCTGGTGTTCCTGGACACAGTTGTTAGAATGGAGAGGAGCTACTGGAGAGGCTCTGGCTTGGGACCCAAATGCTTGTCACCTTGATCTGACCATATGGAGATGTTTCCTTTTGTAGGTGCTCCCTTCCGAACCACCTAAGGCCCTTGAGCCCCAGTTTCTCATGGCTGTAATACACTTCTCCTTTATGTGGAGAGGGCTGAGTGCTGACTTACGATAGTCCCTGCTGGTGGTCTCCTTGGGGCTTTGCAGACTTGGGGTGGGGAACTTGGAACATGTGAAGGGTCTCCTTGATTTTTCTGGATTATCCCAAGTAAATACCCTACTTCACCTTCTTTTTTTTTTTTTTTCTTTTTAATTAATTAATTTATTTATTTATTTGCCTTGGTGTTTGCCTGGAACTGGAACTACAGACAGTTGTTAGCTGCTATGTGGGTGCTGGGAATCGAACCCGGGTCCTCTGGAAGAGCAGATGGTGCTCTTAACCGCTGAGCCATCTCTCCAGCCCCCCTACTTCACCTTCTGTGGCAGCTCTAAGTGATCTTCCCTGGACATCTGCTGTCCTTGTGGCCAGCACTGTGTCCCAGGTTTCATATGTAGTATCAGGTGTCTTCTCCAAAAGGCCCAGGGAGTCAGATTGTCTGAACATTACACCCCAACTCTAAGACATAGCGGTAGGAATGAGATAACGGGGTCCTGGTTCTGGCGTTAGCAGCTACCCATCCATGCTTCCTGGGAAGAATTGAACAGATAGATAGACCACTGTTGATGCCAGTAGACACAGTAGAGCATCTCAGGGGCCTTATGACCATGAAGAGAAGGTCTCCTACTACAGTCAGCCACTATCTACTGAGGCTCTTCTGAGGGATGCTTTTGTATGGAGGGATGGGCCAAGGCCAGCACTAACAGGATTACCTGCTTCCTTCAGTACCTCAGCTGTCTATGAGGCCATCAGGACCATGTAAGCCTATGAAAAACATGTGTTAGGTCAGATGTCCCCCAAGCAAAATGTTCAAAGGCTTGGATGGAGAAGAAGGCGGCTTTGAGTTGGACTGCCTGGCTTTTGGCATTCCCAGGCTTCAGAGTCCAGTAGCCACAGCATGCCTCTGAATTAATAGTAGCTCTGTCTGCTTCCATGTGGCGGTGAGGATTGGAGTTCTCTCTGTCCTAGTGTCTCGAAGTATGGTCTCCAAGTGAGAATACATTCCCCCTCCAAGTACTGCTCCTCAGCACAGCTTGCTGCTTTTTCTGTAAAACGTGCCACTTCTTGCCTTCACCAGCCTCCCCTCCTCAGGGCCTTAGCAACAAAGGATCCTATGAGACATGGAAAATTCATATGTTCTTCTTAGCCTTTATGGTCCCTTTCAGAGGAGCCAGCTCTCTTCCTACCAACCCCGGCCCCCCATCTCATCACTTTGTCATCCTCTGTGAATCAGCTGGGAGGTCCACTCCATCCCAGGGTTTGAGCTTGCTGGGAGCTCTCACCTGGAACCCCATTTGGCCCTTTATTTCTCCCCGTTCTTCTGGAGGAAGCAGGCACTGTCACTGAGGAAGGGGTCGCTGGAAGCCATGGCAAAGTTTTTAGGAAGGTTCAAGTTTCGAGTTCTCCCTCCCCAGCAGGTGGCCACAGCTGGGGCTCAAATACCTGCGCTGCCTCACGCTCCTGGGACAGGCTGTTGCCTCTTAGCAGCCTCTCCATCCTCGGACCTCTAGTCTCTTGCATCCCATTTTCAAAGCGTAGCTGTCTGCTGCAAAGCTGCTTGTTGGGTCAGTGACACTTCCAACATGGTGAACATGTCACCACGGTGCCTGCCCTGGAGTGAGACTGTTTCCATGTATGTGGAGTAACACAAACAGGCTGATGGCACCTAGAAGGTTCTGAGGGCGCTGAGACTGCTGTGCTGTGGCAGCTGGGTTGTGAGGTTTCAGCAAGAGCCTGAGAACCTTACCTGTGTGTGTCCTGTTGACCCAGGGAACCTGAGCAAGGCAGCCTGTCGTGTATCTTGCCCTTTTGTGCCCCTTTCAAATCAAAATCTCTCTGCCAGGTGGCCTTGAAGCCCGTCACTATCTGTGGGGCTGTAGAACCCCCAGGAGAGCTGAACACTGAATGTGGCCCGAATTTCACAGGAACTCCCCTTTAGCCCTCAGCGTAGCCCGTGGCCACACTTTTCCTGTGTGTCTTTTTCCTGTGAGAACACAGCAGCACCTCCATTTTCAATGTCACTTCTGGGTTTTATGAGGAAGGGCGGTGCCACAGACTGTTTCCTCACATCACAGAGGGAGACTTTCCCATAAGGATGCTAGTGGGCCCAGAGTGAGCTGAGACTAAATCTGGTGTCTGATGAAAGTTTGGGGTTTTCCTCCATCCCAGCCTGTGGCCGCCTGTGTCTGGAGGAAAGAGCACCTGTCACCTCCCCCGTCTGCCTCACCAAGTGGGCAGTCCTCCCCTTTCTCCTTAGCCTGTTAGTTACCAGTGTCCTCTCCTCTTTCTAGTGTGATCTGGCCAAGAATTGGCACTTGGAAGTGGCCTGTGCCCAGAACAAATTTTTTTGTGTGTGTGTGACTCTCAAAGTAGAATCAACAGATTGACAGGCTCAGGTGTGGTGTTGGCCATCAGCAAGAGAAGTATCTATCCATGGTGAGACAAGACCTTCCACCTATGCTCAGCAGAGCTGAGGGGCTGATGGACTGGACACCTTCAAAGGTGCGTTAGAGTCTGCCACGGGTGGCCCAGCGAGGTCCATGCACATAGACTCACATAAGGAGCAGCACAGCGCCTGGCTCTTGGCAGGGCTAAGGAGGAAGGCAAATGTGTCCCCACAGAGCACAGGAGCAGGCTGTGGATGATCACGTGGTTCCCTGGTGGGCTTCAGTCAGCTTTATTGGACTGAGATATCGAGGCTTGAAGCATTGAACTATTGAGTTCCCGGCATGGAGATTAGGGATAGCCTTTCTCACTGCTAGAAGCAGGTCTGTCTTTGGGAAGGACTTACAGGCCTCAGACACATGCCGAGGAGGAACTGTGCCACATAGTGTCCAGAGAGCAGGGCCGCCTGAGAGAAAGGGGCTGGGCTGTGGAGCCTGTCAAGGCTGTGTGGACCAGCCTGGGTGGGAGTGCAACTGCAACAGAATTGGATCCAGAAGTTAGGGTCAGTCTGGCTGTAGGGCCAAATCAGATTTGATGCCAAGGACAGAAATGAGGGGTTAGAGGCCATTCTCACCCTGACCTTTGTTGCATCTTGTGACCTGTGTGTCTCATTTGTCTAGACCGTAACCTTGCCCAGGTAAAGGATCCTGAGAGCTGGCAGCAGCTCTTGTTTATTGGGATGTACCACTATGCAGAATTTGACCTGAACCTCACAAGCCCTAGGGAGGCAGAGACTAGAGGATCCTAAGTTTACAGCCAGCCTAGACTACAGGGAAAGTTCCAGAAAGGGCTGGGCTACAGAGTGTAAACCTGTCTGAAAAGCACAGTTCCATTATTGAACCTGGGTGTTGAGAGCTAGTGGTGACCTGCTGTGTGACCTGTCTGCTCTTTTGCCTCTAGGTAAAGGCCGGCGAGTGCAGCCTCAGTGGACCCCTCCAGCAGGGACTGAGCCCTGCAAACTCCGCCTGTACAATAGCCTCACCCGGAACAAGGTAAGAAGGATGAGATGCTGGGCTGCCTCTTAGCAGCCTCTCCATCCTTGGACCTCTAGTCTCTTGCATCCCATTTTCAAAGTGTAGCTATAGACAAACTCTACCCTGTTAACCACATGGCTCCATGTCCTCTCCCCTTGGTTCAGGGTCCTTATGTTACTCCTGTGCTGTGCTGTGGACTCTGTACCTAGTGCTACTCCTGTACAGTAGTAGCCTTTGCAACCCAGACAGAGCTCTGCTCTGAAACTAGGACACAGATACTTTGCATACAGTGATTTGAGGAAGCCTGTCTGCTGACCTGCCAGCGTTGCTCAGGTCATCATCACAGCCAAGCCAAGTGCTGGCAGCTTTCAGGCTATCTGCATTGCCCCAGGCCAAGCAGATTAGGCAAAGTGGCAAACCTGCCAGGTGATGTTGGACTTGGAGCCTAGCATGTGCCAGGACGATAGCACAGGCTCTTGACCTGATAGGCTCATCATGGTTTGTTCTGCTTAGCTTGTGGCCATGGTGGCACAGGCTTCGGAAAGCTTTCCAGCTGGGGGCTGGGTTTTTGTTGTTTTAATGTTTTATTTTTAATTATGTGTATATGTATTGGCGGGGAACGCTTATGACTACAGAGGCCAGAGGCTTCAGGTCCCTTGGAGCTGAAATTATAGATGGTTGTGAGCCCCCCAGGATGGATGCTGGGAACTGAATTCAGGTCCTTTGAAGCAGTATGCACTCATCTCTCCAGCCTCCTGGCAACTTATCAGTAAGACAGGAGACAAGAGGGTCTTGCTGGTTGTGGCTCAGGCCTGTCATCTAGGTACATGGGAGGTGGAGGCCGGGGGATTGTGAATTCAAAGCCAGAGCCTGGCTCACAAATAAGTGGCCCTGGGTCAGTGTGCTGTTTGTTTGTGGCTTCTTTCATTGTGCTGTGGAGTTTCTGGTGATGGCATTCCTTGTTTTTTTTTAACAAGGATGTATTTATACCTCAAGATGGGAAGAAGGTGACATGGTACTGCTGTGGGCCAACAGTCTATGATGCATCTCACATGGGACATGCCAGGTAAGTCTGGTGCCTGGGGATCTACACTGCTAGAGGATTAAAGACGGCAGAAAGGGGACATGCACAGAACCTATGGTTGCCATCCTGGAATCCACCCAGACACTGTTCCTACTCCATTGGACATACGATATGTCCACGACATGAGGACTTGATATGTCCAAGACATGCAAACTTTAGGTGTAGTGGGTTATGACCCCTTCCCTGTCACACACAGACACATTCATTCATGGGTGTGACTTTTCAGAGTTGATGGCTGATGAGGTAAAGGCCATGGATCCTGTTCCAGCAAACTTAGTTTCCTTAGCCCGGGTGCGTGGTCCAGAATGCTGAGAGCTGCCAGGCTTTCAGATTGTGGACTATTTGCATATGAACAAGAGGTCTTGGGGATGGAACCCACACTGAGACAACATTTATTTCATGTATATCTTATATGCATAGCCTAAAGGTCATTTTAATTCTTAACAGTTTTGTTCATGAAACATTGTTTCATATGTGGAAGGTTCTATTTGGCATTATGTAGGTGCTCAGAAAACTTAGGATTTGGGGATGTTTCTGGTTTTAGGGTGGCCAGCCTGTGCATGTTCTTTTTGAAATGTCCAGTTCATGGGCGGGCAGTGTATGCCACCTGGGGAACTGTGCTTTCCACTGCTTTAGGTCCTACATCTCTTTCGACATCCTGAGGAGGGTGCTGAGGGATTACTTCCAGTATGACGTCTTCTATTGCATGAATATCACCGACATTGATGATAAGGTAAAGGGAGTGCCTGAATAGGTGACATAGAGGAAGCAGAGACTTTCAGATAAGAAAACACAGCTACAGAGCACTGCTTAGGAGGCAGATGTGAGTTTGAGCCCAGCCTGAACGGCTTGGGCTATCTGGATGGACAAATGGGCTGGAGAGCAGGCAGGCTCAGGTTTGACCCAATCAACACCGAGTCCTGCTGTGAACTGATAACAGTTTTTGCAGGTTAGGGCCACTTGCACAGACATATGCATGTTTGGATCATTGGCTAAGTGTCCATAATTCCTGGTTCTTTATGGAGCAGGTCCACTCTGTATCTCACTAGCTGAGAAAGATGGGGCCTCAGTGACCTGTCCTTAGACACCCAGAAATTAACAGACCTCAGCCCCAATTTGCAGGTATAGGTGAAGGGTGGTAATGGTATCCCATAGTGCCACGCTGGGATCTGTGGCTGCCCCCATTCCCCTTCACCCTCACTGCAGTGTGAGCAGTGTTCTACACATGGGAGGGTGTGGACTCTGATCATAACCAGTCTTCCACCTTGGCAGATCATCAAGCGGGCTCGTCAGAACTACCTGTTTGAACAGTATCGAGAACAAAACCCCCCAGCTGCCCAGCTCCTGGAGGATGTTTATGCTGCCCTGAAGGTAGGCTCTGGATACCACCCCGACTCTTTCTTGTGCCTCTTTCCTGTGCAGGCTCCTGTCTAGGGTCTTGTCTGACCTGGCAGTCTTTCCAAGACAGTACTCCATCAGCTGCATTGGGTACCAAAGCCACAGCAGGTGCTGCCCCTGCCAGGTCCATAAGACAGTCATAGGGCAGAGTTCTGCAGGAGATGATGTGGATTCAGTGATGCTCCTGCCTCAGGGAAACTAGCTGGTCTATCTCCATCTCTTTCTGTTATCTGACAGAACTACTGTCTGGTCCTTAGTGTTGGGGTTACATGCAGTCTGATGCACACTTCTGAGCACAAGGCAGATAGTGATCTCTAAGTCCTTGTCATATTGACAGTGCTGTAACCTCCACTGAGGAAGTGTGTTCTCTCCACCCTTACACCTTTACTCTTTATTCTGAATGAGCATCCTTTTAGGGTGTAGACTCTGATATTACCATGTCTTAGTTATTTTTCTGTTGCTGTGTAAACATGACTGAGGTAACTTACAGAAGCTGATTTTGGCTTATGGTTCCAGAGTGATGAGCACATCATGACAGGGAGGCAGGACAGCAATTAGCAGGCATGTTAGCAGGGGCAGGAAGCTGAGAGTTCACATCCTCAAACAAGCACAGAGCAGAGACGCAGACTGGCAGGGGGAGGCTATGTGGTAAGAATGGATCGTTCTGCTTCCTGTCACATACCACCCTTAGCAACTACAGTAACAACTGCCAGATGCTCACGTCACTGTCCCTGGGAAGAAATTAGGCCTGAAGTTAGAGCGTAGCTCTTTGGGCTGACAGGGCTGGGAGTTGTGGGGAGTGGGGGGCACCTTTGATGTGGAGGTGGCTGCCAGTTGTTGGGGCTTGCTGGATGTACATTTTGCTATACCCGTTTTTCATGAGGGGCAACTTGCTCAATAAGGTTAAGCATCCTGTCTAGCCTCGTGTGAAGAAGGGAGCAGCTCTGCCTGGGCTGGGAGCAGAACTCTGGAGCTGAGGCACACAGTGGTCTGGTGCATTAAGTGGGCTTAAGGAAGTGAAGTTCTGCACTGAACCTGAGCCTGACTTCCTTGCTGTGTTCTTATGCTTGTAGCCATTTTCAGTCAAGTTAAGTGAGACAACAGATCCTGACAAGAGGCAGATGCTGGAGCGGATCCAGAACTCAGTGAAGCTTGCCACAGAACCACTGGAGAAGGCTATGCACTCTAGCCCCTCTGGAGAGGAAGTAGACAGCCATGTACAGGTGAGCTCTTTTGGGTATAAAAAAAAATCTGCACAAGACTGATCCACATCAGGGTCAATGTGACCCAGACCCGTGGCTCCGTTCTTAGGTGCCCACCCGGGAAGCCCAGCCTCTGGACTCCTGTTCCCCAGGCATGGCGCTCAGCATGGGAGTTAACCCTGGCTTCCTACCCTTCTGGGGCAGCCATCTGTTTGCCATTCCACAGTTACACACTGGATCTCCCCCTACTTCTTGGTAGCAGAAAGCAGAGGAAGCAGTTGAAGATGATGTGAACAGCAGCTTGAAGTTAGCAGTGGAGCTGGGCTGCCAGACTTGCCAGTCTCCCACTCCTGAAAAGCCTCCTTGAGACGAAAGTGAGAGCGGTCTGCCCTCTGCCCTTCTGAACACACAGGGCCCTTTCCCTTTCTGCTGGCTCCCCCTGCTGGCCACTCTTTAACTCAGGGCCGCAAACAGGAGGAGCAGTCATCAAGGCACATAAGGACATAAGGATGTGCTCAGGATTGAGCTGGGCTTCTGTGTTACAGACTTGTGTCCCACCTGGGCCCCGACTGGAGCCAACCATCCTATCTTTTGCTCACTTTTTGTGTTCAGATTCTCTCTTCTATGTTCCCACATAAGAGATTCTGGTGTGAATGAGGAGTCCATGTTGATAACTTTGAGGGCCATGTGCTTTCCCTCAGGTTGTGTTTTTGAGATGGGTCCACATGTCATTACCATTCCTGTGGGGCAAATTTCTCTCTCAAGCTTTTGAGGCCTGCAGTCAGATGACCAACAATTACACTAGGTCTCTCCCCAGCTCTTCCACCAGCCCCCGTTTTAAAAAATGTCACACATTCCAGCGCTGAGGAGGCTGAAGCAGAAAGATTATAACCAGTTCCAGGTCAGCCAGTGCTATATATGGAAATGTGTGTGTGTAAAAGTTCTGATGATATATGTAACATAAAAGCTGCCATCTTAGCTGGGCAGTGGAGTAGCACGCGCCTTTAGTTCCAGTACTCATGAGGCAGAGGAAGGTAGATTTCTTTTTTTTTTTTTTTTTTTTTTGGAAGGTAGATTTCTGTGAGTTCAAGGCCAGCCTGGTTTACAAAGCAAGTTTCAGGACAGCCAGAGCTGTTATACAGAAACCCTGTCTCAAGAAACAAACAAACAAAGCTGTCATCTTAACCCTGTAAGCACACATATATATATCAGTACTGGGATCAGCCACATTTGGGTGCCACTGTACCGACTGTCCACCACTAGCGCTTGCCACCTTTTCAAACTGAACCTACCTATAAAGCACTGGTTGTCCAGCCCCTTTCCTGGACCATGGCACCACGTGTTGCCTTCTTTGTCTGATTGTTTAGGGACTTTGAGCAAGTGGAGTTCTAATTCTTGTGGCTGGCTTCTCTCAGCACAGTGCCTTCCGAACTCATCCATGTTGCAGTATAGGTCAGCATTTCTATCCTTTTTGAGGCCAAATGACCTTCATTGTGCCATGGACACTGGCTATTCACTCCTGTTTGTAGATATTTATGTTGTTCTGCTGTTTGCTGTTGTATTACTGAAAACATAGTGTGCAAGTGTTTGTTCAAGACGCTGCTTTTAAAAGCTTTTTGCGTATGCCAGCAGTGGAATTGGAGAGTTCTACTTAGATTTTTTTGTTCAGCATTCTGAGGAATGCCATTCTGTTTACACTGCACATCTGACATTTTCACCGGTGCTCTTTGTCCTGTGCCTTTGATAACAAATAGGCTTCCCACTGTGTAGGGGGCAGTCCCTCTTGTGGCCTGTGATTGCATTTCCCAACTGACAGTGGTATTGCATATCCATGTGTGGGCTGCAGTGTGTTCTCTCTCTCTCTCTGCAAGTTCCTCATTGATACTTTGGGACATACCTTAGTATATGGAATTGCTGAGTATTAGACATATATTTAGGTGATTCTTGGGAGTCCCCAACACTGACCATACATCTCCAGGTCCTCTGAAGAACCCGGGGGACTCAGGGTGGAGTTGTATTGTTTCTGAGATTGGTCACAGTGACACAGGTAAGACACTATTGTGCTGAGCATAGGCAGATGCTGCAGGATTCCACACACAGCTCTGAATCGACCTACACCCAGGACAGAGCATGTTCTGCCCTGGAAACATCAGCCGTGTAGGAACCACATCTCCCAGGGAAGGAAGCCCAAGGGGGCCTCAGTAGTCAGGGCTGTGGTTTCTCCACTCTGCAAAGCCAACAGCTTAGATTCCAGGAAGCAAAGCGAGAGCTCCATCTCCGTGGTCTTCAGTGTTAGAGCCATGGGGGCTGCTACAGCGGGGCTCGGCTCCAGGCGCTCAGCAGAGGGAACCCGCACCTCCTCTGGGTGACAGGCAGCCTTGTCCCTTCTTACGTTCACCAGTGACCACACCCAGCATTTACACCTTCACCTTTCTCTCTGGTACACTCTTCTCTGTTTTGTATCAGTTAAGTGAGTGTTTGGAGGTAACACCCGTGACTTGAGTGTCTTTCCCAAAGTTTCCTGAGACAGAGACAGTTTCGCTACCTTCTTGTGTGTGGTGGCTTGGCCCTGTCCTGCCCCTCCCGCTTGGGCTGTTGTCTTTTTTCTGAATGGTTTGTAAGCAGCCCAGCATCTCTGCCAGGTTTTCACTTATCTGTATTGCTAGCACGCCTGTCTAACAATCTTCCTGCCACTGCCTTTCAGTGAGCAGAGACCCTCAGCTTTCATGCAGATCATCCCTGTTTATTGTTGGAGTCTGGAGTCTCACTATAGCCTAGAACTCTGTGTGGCCTGGAACTCGTGATCTCCGTGCCTCACTTCCCCAGTGCTGGGATTGCAGGCCTGCTACACTGGTCAAAGCCCTTTCCTTTTTGGGGAGTGAACATTATTTTGTCTCAAGAAATCTGTTCCACCATTCTCTCGTGTTTTCTTTCAAAGGTCGTAAAGTTTTATAATTTTCATGGAAGTGTTCACATTGCTTTATGAGTGCCTATGTGAGGATTCTGCCTTCCCCAGGGTAGGGGATACCCTCTTTTTCTGGGGGCTGTAGCAGGAAATTTCTGCATGTCTCCTATGTGGGTTCTCAGCTGTACTGTCCAGCCGAGCAGGAGCACCTACTGCCATTCTGAGGAAGCAAATTTTGTGGTGTCCTGTGGCATGTAGAATGTTCTAGACCAGATTCTCTAGATCTATCTGTATCATCAATCCTTGCCCATTCTTTGTTGCCTCCATTTTTTTTTAATATTTATTTTTATTTTGTGTGAATTGGTGTTTTGCCTGCATGTATAACTAACTGTGTAAGGTTGTCAGATCTGGAAATTACAGACAGTTGTTAGCTGCCATGTGGATGCTGAGAATTGAACTCAGGTCCTCCGGAAGAACAGTCAGTGCTCTTAACCGCTGAGCCAACTCTCCAGCCCTGAAGAGTCTGTTTCTTATTTCCAAGTGGATTGCACTTTTCACATCAATTGAGTTGCTGTTTGGATGAGGTTCATTCACCCAGCAGAATGTGTCTGTCCTGCGCATCTCATCAGGAGGTTGGCTGATCAGCCGCGTGGTAAACCCAACATGGCGCTGGCAGAACCCACCACATATAGAGGGTGCACCCCTAAACAGAGCTACATAAATCCATGCCCACCCATTCTCTTAAAGGGAGACGCCACGTGAAAGTCTCTCTTTCTCTTCTGTTTTTCTCCCTCGTACCCACTCAGCAACTCCCCTGAATAAACTCTAGTGTGGTATCTGGTAGTGTGTGTCTGATCTCATGCGTTAAGCCAACCGCTTCTACTGTGAGCTTGGGGACACTGTCTTATGCTGGAGAGAATTCTGTGTTCTTTATGCTGCACCTCCAGTCCCTCAGCTATGTTGTTGGCATTCTTTGTTTCTTTACTAGTTCTTTTGACAGTTCATCCTATTGGCACAGTGGTTTAAAGTCTACTGAAAAGAAGGTCCTCTGCTGCTGGGTCATCTGCTTCTCGCGTTCTAACTGGATCACCTGCACATCTTGCTTGCAGGTCTGGCAGTTCTGAATAAAGCTGCAATAGACAGCTATGTGTGGGCTTAGAGCTCCCCCTGCTGGAGCTAAAATTCAGAGCATCATACATGCTAGGTAAGCACTCTGCTACCAAGCACCAGCCTTTTCTCCTCCCTTTTTGGGGTAGGAGATGAGTCTTTTTGTGTTACTCAGATTAGCCTTGAATGCTGTCTTGATGCCTCATCCTTCAGATTGGCTAGGATTGTAGGTCTGTGCTACCAGGCCTGGCTGTTTGCTTCTTAAAAATCTTATTTTTACCGTGCCTTTAGACCCAGTGGGCGGAGCTCTAAGAGTTCTAGGCCAGCCTGGTTTACAAAATGAGACTTTGTCTCAAACAAATCAATAAACAAAAAAGATATTTCTTAGAATAGACTCCGAGTCACATAAACAATGAGAAGTATTATAGTTCCTGTTCCCTGCACAGCTGCCCCCATCAGGAGCACCCCACCAGATCCTGCCTTTGTTACCATTGGCAGCATACTTTGATAAGTGTCCTAAACACTGGGATCACACACGTGATCACATGTGCTGTGTGTCCTGTGGGTTTGGACCCCTGGATCCGTCATCACAGACCTAAAGCTGTGTGTGCCTCACCTGCTCCTCCCTCCCCTGAGCGCCTGGTCACTGCTGCACTTCATGTGTCTCTGTGGACAAGCCTTCCCCAGGTGTGACAGAAAATGTGCCTTTCCAGACTGGCTTCACACCAAAATGTAAGAGATTTCCCCCTCTTCACCTCACTCCCTATACACACCATCACCTCCAAAGACACCTGCCAGGCACCCTGCAAATCACTCACTTCTGACACCCAGTGAAGATGGCCTCTAAGCCTGTGAGGCAGAGGCCTCACAACTTCAGCTGCCAACCACAAGTAATAAGCTGTCACCTGCCTGTGTCAACTGTGAATCCAGGATCCCACAGTCCTCCTCAGTTTGCCAGGACCAGTCACAGAACTCAGGGAAACAACTGAGATACATTCACTGGCTTATTAGGAAAGTGCAGAGGACCAGGCCCAGCCAGGCCACCATGCCCCGGCTTCAGCTACCCAGAATTTCCCATCCGTGTCCTTTGGGTTTTTTGTGGGATTTCTTATTGTTTTGTTTGTTTTTCATTTTTGTTTATTGAGATAGAGTCTTTTCATGGCCTAGTCTGGCTTCAAACTGATTATCCTCCTGCCTCAGCTTCTTAAATGCTAAACTACTTACTTTGATTTCTTGTGAGCCTTCATGATGCTACTAGCCCACCACAAGCCACACATGATCAACTCAGCCTTCCATCCTCTCCCTCTGTAACCTTGGCAGCTGGAACTCTCTTGACAATCAGAGCCCATTTCAAGGCCCTCAGTGGAGCAAAAGGTGCTCTTCACCCAGGAAGTTCCAAACTATTGAGAGGCTTTGTGTAAGACACCAGAGACAGGTGTTGTGTAATTATCTCAGGGTACCAGCCCTTCGCTTAGAAGTTTGTGCTGAGTTTCCTCCGTGTCTTTTCGTGGCCTGATAGCACATGACATTCCACGTCCCATTGCCTACATGCACCATTTGTTTATCTGAAGCGTGTCTTGCTGGCAGGTCTGGCAGTTCTGAATAAAGCTGCGATAGACAGCTGTGTGTGGGCTTTGTGTGGACCTACGTACCTACGTTTTCAGCTCTTGGATAAATAACAAGTGTGCTTGCCAGATCCTACAGCAAACAAATGCGTATTTCTTAAGAAGTTTCCACGGTCTTCTAAGTGTTGGCCCATTCTGAACTGGCCTTGAGGGAGTCTCCGCTGCAATGTCGTCAGCAGGGTCCTGAAGGCGGCCACCATCGTAGGTGGCACAATTACGTTAGGTTTATTGATTTTTGGGGTGTGTGCCTGTATGTGCAGAAGCCAGAAGAGAGTCAAGTGACACCCGTCCTGGGTGTTGAGATTCAAATGTGGGTTGTCGTGGCTGAGCAGCAGTTGCTCCCGCTCCCTCCCTCCCCCTGTCCCCCCTGCCCCCCTTCCCCCCCTCCCCAGCTAGCTCTCCAACCCCTGTGCTAAGTTTTATTTTATTTTGAGACAGGACCTTTCTGTTAGTCTTGGCTGTCCTAGAACTCACTATGTAGACCTGGCGGGCCTCCATCTCAAAGAGATCTGGCTCAGCTGTGTTTTAATTTGTAGTTCATTGGTGGCATGTGTTATCAAGCACCTTTGGGTCTTTTCACAGCCTAGTCTGTCTTCAAACTGACTATCTTCCTGCCTCAGCTTCTTAAATAACTAAACTACTTTCTTTTTCATGACTGTTTTGGAGCTACCTTAAGGAACTTTTTTTTTTTTTTTTTTAATGTTGATCTCTCAGGGCTGGACAGATAGCTCAGTGGTTAAGAGCACTAGCTGCTCTTCTGATTTCAATTCCTCACACTCACATGGCAGCTTACAGCTATAACTCCAGACCCAGGACATCCAGCACCCTTACATATACGTACACGCAAAGCCAAACAATGCACATTAAAAGAAGAGTGTT
>PVIH01020043.1:14678-33714 GCA_004025045.1 Sigmodon hispidus | reverse complement strand
CAGAGAACAACTTGCTGGAATTGATTTTCTCTTTCCATCTCACAGGTCCCAGGGATTGAACTCAGATCTTCAGACTTGGTGGCAGCTGTCTTTAGCTGGGGAAGTCTCTTTCTGACCCAGTGATCTTGTTTATAAGAGTCACTCAGAACAACAGAAGAAAGTCAGGTGATAGAAAGTAGTGAGACCTTGCAGCTGTGGCAGCCATTGTGGACATGGAGGCAGGATGTGCAGGGTTTCCTCTGGTCTGTTTTAGGGACCATCACCAAGGCGAGTGTGGATGTTACTGACCTAGCACTGATAGAAAGTCTCTGCCCTGTTTGGGCCCCAGGCTTCAGGCCTCTTCCCAGCCTGGCCTCCAGTGCTGCTTCTGGGGATGAGTCACAGGTTCTAAAAATAACATGGACTGAGCTTCGAAACTGTGTGCTTCCTTGTTAAGCCAGCTGTTCCTGCCTAAGGATCCCTCCCGAGCAGCTGGGTGGGTGCTGGTGTCAGGGAGTGCTTAGGGACCTCCTGCTGCCAGCAACCATGGGGGGCTCTTTTCCCATCGCCAAAAAGCCCCACAAAACTGTGCAGTCTCAGCCCACTGCTCCCTGCCCACAGTGGCTCCATACCGAATGGGGAATGAAATAGAGCGGGTGAATGGCTACCATATGGATGGAGTCTTGGGCTGTACAAAGGCAGCAGGGTGTCAGGGAAGCTTACCCATTGAGGAAGAGAAAAAACTAGGGGTTCTGAGAGGCAGATGGGTAAGGACTGGTGGCCAAATATGCAGGGGAAGCAATGCCCTGGAGCCTGAAAACTGGCAGACTAGTTCAGGATATGAGCCCCAAGCAGGGCATCTCAGATCTCCCCTGCAAATGCTGGTCACCTGGGTAGAGTCCCGGCCACCCTGTCTCCTAGCTTTGACTTTCCAAAGTTGAGGCTCAGAAACACAGCCAACCAGCTCTCCAGTGGATTCATCTGCTCCCCGAGGGCTTGGGAATCCCGATTCGGATGCTGTGTGGGCACCTGTGCCAAGGCAGCTTAGATCAGACTGTGAGGCCTGTGCTGTTTGCCTGGGAGTCTGAACTTGAGTGCACAGGCACGAGGGAGCTATCAGGGGCTCAGGAGCTGGAAGAAAGGGATAGTGCTTTCAGGTCGGCACTGAGAATGACCACCAGGAGCCATGAGGGTGACTGGCTGGTGAGGGGGCTGCGCAGATGGTGGGGGGGCGGGGCTACCGCACTGATGGGAGAGGAAGAACAGAGAGAGGTCTGAGGGAGTGACAGCGAGAGGGTTTGGGTGGCTGTCCCTTCGATTCAGGATAGAACCCTGAAATAATTACAGGGGACAGTGTAGAGTGTGAGAGGAGAGGGATGAGGAGGAGGAGGAAGGAGGAGGGGGAGGACTGGGAGAGGGTGGGGGAGGGTGGGGGAGGAGAGGAGGGGGGAAGAATCCTGGAGGAAGGAAGTAGAGGAGGAAGTAGACGTGCAGCTGGGTCTGTGTGGAGGAGGCTGCAGCCTGCAGGGTGGCCTCTCAGGCTGCACTTTCCATCTGAAGCTGTCTGCTGGGGAAATAGCCTCTGTGGAGCTCTGGACTCTGTTCAGACTTCCAGCCAATCCATGGAGTGAGGTGCGCATGCGCGAGACACACACACACACACACACACACACACACACACACACACACACTCTACTCAAAGTCTCCAAATATGAATGTGAATCATATCCCAGAGCACTCAAAGAGACACCTATAATGTGACTGGGTCCCTGCGCATCCTGTGGCTCAGGCAAGTTGACCCATGAAACTTACCAGCATGGGGTAGCCTGTTCTAATCTTTACAGCACACACGGGCATAGATTAGCTGGAAGGGCCCCTAGAGGCACTTCTTGGTGTGCCAGATTCTGATGGTGGATGGTGGACCCATAGCCTGTCCCTGCCTTATCATCTCCAAGGCTTTTGTGAATCTCAGAGAATCTGGGGTCCTTTGGGGACATGGTTTACGCTGAGCTTGCTTTCTGTGTTTTATTTATTTTGAGATAGGGTCTCACTGTGTAACCTTGGCTAGTCTTGCACTCCCTGTATAGACAAGGCTGACCTTGAACTCACATAGATTTGCCAGCTTCTGCCTCCCAAGTGGTGGAATTGAAGGCATGCATCACTAGGCCTGACCTTATTTTTGTTTTATTTTAATGTATGCCTGCCTGTGTGTGTGACTCTATTTACCTGACTGCTGGTGCTTACAGAGGCCAGAGTGCATGGGATGCCCTGGACCTAGAATTACAGGCAGTTATGAGCTGTCCGATGTCGGTGCTGGGAACTGGGCCTTCTTAACCCTGTGCCATCTCTCAAGTCCCATGCTGCCTGTTTATCAGCCTGCTTATCAAGCTATCTAGTTCTGTGTTTTAGTTAGTGGATTACCTACAGTGATGATGCACTCCAGACCAGGCCAGGTGTGTGTTCCTTTTAGGCTGTCTTGTTTGCCTGAGCTTAATGGTGGCCCTATCACTTGCCCACCAGCAGGGATCTTTCTGGAGAATCCTCTTGCCTGGCTGTGTCTTCATTGTTCCCACAGTGTTCACGGGGCTTGAAGATGTCCTCTTTGTCACTTACTCCTGCCAGCCCTCCATTAGAGCTGGTGAGGAAGGGAAAATCTCAGGATGTAAGGCTTCCTGCCTCTAGCCCGATAGGCTGAATTTCCACCCACAGTCTGTAACTCACCCCTCGGAGACCAGCCTTCTTTAGTTCTGATCTTTTTCTTTTTGATTTTTTTAAGACTGGGTTTCTCTGTATAGCTCTGACTGTCCTAAAATTTACTTTGTAGACCAGGCTGGCCTCAAACTCACAGAGATCCTCCTGCCTCTGCCTCCCAAGTGCTAGGATTAAAGACATGCACCTTTATTCCTTTTTTTTTTTTTTTTTTTTTTTTTTTTTTTTTTTTTTTTTTTTTTTTTTTTTTTTTTTTGTGATCCACCCAGCACCAAGCTCTGGATTATCAATGGTGAGAGGTCTGTGGACAGTGACTTTGAGGGTTTGGCAAGTCATAGCAAGAGCTAGATACAGACAGGACTTTCATCTCTGAGGACAGTCCCAGAGCCAAAGCTGACAGTCACCCAGATGGGCCATTTGAAGACCAGAATGTTCAGGGCAGCATCTGGCCAAATCTGCATGCAAGTTCTTCAGCCGGTGCCGTTTACCCCCTGGGGCTCAGAGAGCTGGCTACAGCTTCAGTGGCTGGTAGGCATCAGGCCACAGTGAGGGAGGTTCATGTCCCTCTTTTTAACACTAGAGTATGGGAGGCCAAGGGGACACAGAGGGTCAGAGCTGCTGGAAGACAGCAGGGACCAGGAAGGAGGTCTGCACTGTGATGTGGAGCTTGGCCTCAAGGCTAAGGAGTTTCTGGTATTGACAGGGCTTTCCTGGTGAAATGGGGGTGCTGGGCTGGAAGTGGCAAATCACCTGCAGAGTGCACCCCTGATGAACAGGAGGGAGGAATGCTCCCCATGGGCAGAGGCAGCCGCATGCAGAAGAGTGGTCAGCATGGAGACCATAACAACCCAAGTAAAGACTGACAGCCCATCTGCTAGGCTCAGCTCAGCAAGAGGATGCTTGAGTCACACACTGTCACCTGACCAGTGGCCTCTTGTTGAGTATGATGCTACGTTATCAGGGCCTTCTGCAGCTTCACACTCAGCTCCTCTCTCTTGGTACAGTCGCCCGTGGGCCCATGCTGCAGCAGCTTCTGGGTGAAGTAGGGCTATGCAGCATGAGTTTGAGACTTTACTTGATTGAAGGGATATCATCTGCTCATACTCTGGCTTTGAGCCAGGAGATCATCCTCCCATGGATTTCAGAGGTTTCCTTTCTTTGAAAAAGATTTATTTTTAAAGTGTGTGTGTGTGTGTGTGTGTGTGTGTGTGTGTGTGTGTGTTCCCTTGGCTGAAGATGACTTCTCTTTCCTCAACCTCCGAATGCTGGGATTATAGACACACGCTACCACATCTGGTGTGTGCTGGGCTGGGGATGGGACATCGGGCTTCAGACACGTTAGTCTTTTCTTTTTCCCTGAAAAGCCTCTGTCGCACATTGTTTTTCTGTTTGTTGGTTTCCATCCTCTGTGTTAGAAGCTGTTGATCAATAACAGGCCTTGGCTGCCAGCTCCTGAGCCGGGAGCCTATCAGGCCCATTGTATCCAGAACTGTGGGATACTCAGCATGGTTCTGGGGTGACCCTGTACCCATACCTCACCTGATGTTTCCTTAATCTTTTCTCATGAGCTGCATCGGAGCTCAGAAGAGGGCCCTGGGAGGCCTGGCTGCTGCTTGCCACATTTTTGGCAAGGTCCCCAGCCCTCAGCCATCATTCTTCAGTGTCCCATCCTCTGTGACGCCTTTTCTAAATACCCTCCTCTCCAGCTGCTTCCACTGTGTTCTTATGTCAAGGTTTGTGCTGTTCTCTCTCTTCTTCTCACTCTGCCTGCAGTGAGTGGCCACCTTCACAGTCCTCTTGCCATCACCTTGGCTGAGATCAGGAAGGAGGACCGTCAGTGACTGCCTGTCTGCTTGTCTGTCCATCCACCCACAAGCCCATTTTAACCTGTCCCCAGTTCTTGCTAGTGGCTTGTCTCTAATAGCCACATCATAAAGAAGCCTTTCTTTCTGGGATAATCTGGGAAATGATGCTCTGCTCACCCCCAAGCAGGTGCTAAGTGACCGAGGCCTTAGCTGTGTGCTTGTCCCCATGCTTCACCACTGTGAGAGAGAGACATTGACACCCAGGTGAGAAGGCAACGTCATCCGCCAGTTGGAGCTGTGACAGGCTCAGCTACTGCCCTGCCCTCTCTCAGCCTCTTCCCTGCACCCTTCCTCTGCAATGGTCTCCTCTCAGGGTGCCTGCCCATTACAGTCCAATAGTCAACACTGATGACAGGATCTTCTTCCAAGAAGCTGCAAGTGTGGCTCTTCCTCTACAGGGTTGACCAGATGACCCTCTACAGGCTCCACATCCCTGAGCCGGCTCACATTGTGTCATGACATTGCCTGTTTGATCTTGGAGTTGTAAGCTACTGTGAACCAAGGAGAGTTCTTACTAGTAGTTGGGATTCACAAGATGCCCAGATTCCTAAAAGAGGGGAGCGGAGGGATGGAAAAGAGGAGGGAGGGAGAAGAGAGATTAGGGAAGAAGGGAAATGGGGCTGGGGAGGTGACTCAGAATGGGAGGGCCTGAGGACCCCCAACACTCATGGAAACAGCTGTCCCAGTGCTGGGTAGGAGAGACAAGCAGATCCCTGCTTGGCACTTAATGCCCAAGCAACCTAGGCAGATCAGTGAGATCCTCCACAGATAAGACAGAGGGCTGGCATCCTCAGAGGGCTCACAGGTAAAAGCACTTGCCAAACAAGCCTGATGACCCGAATTCCATCCCCAGAGCCCACAGCAGGAGGAGAGAAGCTGTCCAGTGTGTGGTGCCCACCCCCATCTCTCACACACACCAAAGATAAAGAAAATACAGGTCTCAGTGAAGGTGGAAGGTGCCTGAAGAAGACACCCGATGCACATGCACACCCTCCCCCCATGTGCAGACACACATGACCTCCAGCCTCCACGGGCACTCGTGCACACACAGAAGAAAGAGGTAAACAAGAGGAAGGAGAGGTGGAGGGCGGCAGAGCAGAGAAGGAGGAGGTGAGCCCTGGGAACAGAGGCACAGCCCTCCTGCCACCTGTGCACCCAGACACCCGAGCCCGTGGGAGCGATGCCTGGCACGCCGTGTGCAAACAGAGCTGTCCTCTTGGGCTGTGGTCCCTTATTCCAACCCCAGCTTTTGCCTCCAGTGGAAACCCAAGACCAGCCGGGACCAGGGGTGGCAGATGTCTGTGAAAGGGATGACTGCCTTGGCAGATAAGAGCATGCAGACAATGGGCTGGCCTCTGTGGGAATTCTCTCCTACCAGGCAGGGCAGGACATGGCCTGACCCTCATCCTGGCCCTCTGCTGCTGCGCCACCTTAATGGGGTGCCATCTCTATGGTCTGGATACCATCACCAGTGACACCCCCTTCCTGCTAACCCCTCCACAGGACTGTGAATTCATAACTCCATCTTTAGATGGCTGTGTGCTAGTCTGTGAGGCAGAGACATTGAGACACAGGTGACAAGGTAGCATGACCCATGTCGTCCTGTCTCCTAGTAACAACAGCTCCAGGCCTGGATGTGAGTCCTGCTCTGAGCATGTGTTCATAGGGAGAGAAGGTGGGCACTGAATCTGTGTGCTCCTGAGGCACCCATTTTCACACACTCAGTCCCCATAAACTGACTCTGTTGAGGCATCTGCTCTGCCAGGACATACCAAGCTCCTGTGGAGTGGCCATCGCAGGGATGCCGGGTCCCTATTACCTCAGCTGATGACTGGGAACACTAAGGTCTCTCCCCAGGCTCAAGGAGGTGTCAGGGACCTGGATTCCTCCCTTCATGCTTCCATGCTGAGAAGCAGGGAGGGTCCCATCAGGGTCCCATCACTCTCTGGTCTGTTGTTTTCTCCAGGTCTCCTAGTGATGCTCTGCAAGGTCCCTCCAGGTCTTGGCCACAGGTGGGAGGGAAAGGAAGTCCCCAGCCAGGAGAGAATGCTTCACTATTCTATCTGGATAGTGCTGCCCATACTGGAGACAGACCTTCTCCACCCAACCCACCAGCTCACATGCCAGTCTACCCTGGAGTCACCCTCAGGGACATCCCTTGGTGCACCTCTGGTCAGCCAAGTTGACCCTAGTTAGACTGAGGAGGCGGGGAGGTCTGCTTCAGGGACTGAAATGATGCCGATTTCTCTATCACGTTCAAGTTTGGACCTCAGCTGAGACTGTGGTCAGCATAGATGTCCATTCAAGTCCCTGGTCTAGAGTTTCCTTGTGTTTAGGGGAGACTATAGTCTCCCTGAAACCTGTGAGAATTGAGCAGATGTTTATCCCCCCGTGAAACACACGGAAGTGTGACTGTTGTGTGTCCTTTGAAGATGCTCTCCTACTCTCTGAAGCCCACCTGTGAGAAATAAGAACTTCCCATTTTGGGGTTAATCAGAGGACTTAAAAGGGACCCCATGCCCATAGCCCAGGCTGGAGACTGACTTAGTTCCTAAAACAGGATCCCACAAACCCTACACAGGTGCATGTACAAAGGGGACACATGAGTAAGTTGAGGGGAGAGCTCTTCTAATCACCGGGAGGGCAGTGAAATTGAGTGACTGAGTAGAAAATCACATTTGTAGCCAACAGGGTGATTTGGGCAAGAATCATATGCATCAATGGTGAACTCTCCTGCGAAAGTGAAAGAAGTTTTATTGACTCAGTGTGTGTCTGTGGTGTCTGATGTGTAAATGTGTGTGTTGGGGTGTGCATGTACAGGTCAGAAGTTGATGTAGAGTGCCTTTGTCTACCACTCTCTACCTTATTTTATGAGCTAGGGTCTCCCATCAAACCTAGAACTCATGTTTCCGCTCTCCTGGCTGGCTAGTGAGTCTCTTGGGATCCACCTGTCTCTGTTTCCCAGCACTGGAGTTGCAGATTCCACAGAGGGAAACTCTCCTCGGCCCAGTGACTCCACAGAGGGAACCCTCCCCAGCCCAGTGACTCCACAGAGGGAAACACTTCCTGACCAAATGATCAAAGTTAGGGTCACTGGAACTGGAACTAGCCAATCTCCCATGGTCCTGATGGGATACAGCTGAGACTGGGGAGTGTCAATCTGTCCTGTGTGATGTACTTGTCAAAGACATCATGTGTGAGTGGACAAAAACTGAGGGACAACTTGCCAAAACTCCATGTTCCTCTTCAAAACATTGACCTCATAAGAAGAGACAGAAGAGGTGTTAAAAAAACAAACAAACCTAATAGGGCTGGATATGGCAGCACATACACCTTTAACCCTAGCACTCAGGAGACAGAGGCAGAGGCAGGCAGATGTCTGTGAGTTCGAGGCCATCCTGATCCACAGATTAAGTTTCAGGACATCCAGGGCTACACAGAGAAACCGTGTCTTGAAAAGCCCAAAGCCAAAAACCAAAAAAACAAACTAAATCTAAACAACAACAAAACCAAAAACTTACCAGCACCACCACAAAACAAAAACAACAACCCAGAATCAAAACTGACCAAACAAGAAACCAATATAATGGCAAATGCAATGCAGTTGTTGATCTTAGTTTGAAATAAAATGCCATGAAGAGCAGAACAGTATTGGGACCTTCAGAATAATCAGTTGTGACCATTCATTGGATTAGACTGTTAGGAGTAAACTTTCTTAGTCTAGTAAACACCCTTGCTCCTAGAAGGGTATATTCTTTGTTACTATGGACTGAATTATATTACCCCCTAAATCACACATGGAAGCTGGATTCCCGCACTCAGATACTGAAGTCCTGTCTTCCAAATTCACACATATTTAAGGTATGTGCAGGACACTCTTTGGAAAGTAACTAGGCTATGGTATCCGGCTGTGTCTGCTTTTGTGGACAGATAGTACCAGGTTCCATGGAGCCATCTTCCAAGTCTGCCAGGCTAGATGCCTCATGGCCTTCCCCACATCCAGGGGTCTCTCCCTTGCCAGTCTTTCACCTCTCTTGGCCACCTCTGCCAAGACCTACATCTGTCCCCACACCTTCACATAGGAGTTGACATTCTTTAGTGCCATGTGTCAAAGAGCTCTGACACATGTCACTGCAGGTGAGCTATCCACTTTTGCTCATCTCACTGGGGGCAGAAACAGTTATCCAGCATGCACAGACACGCTTTGTGTCCTTCCCATTTCTTCACAAGACCAAATAATGGGCACACTCCAAAGATGTAGGTAGATGCCTTTAGAAGTCCCTGCTCACCTTTCAATCTGATTGTGACATCCCCAGCTTTGTAGCCTGCCAGCAGGTCTATAAACTCAACAGAAACCTACAGTTTCAGGCATAAGCAGCTCCTCATCCCCTGCAGATAGGTTTTCTGCACAGCCTTAGCAAGCTGATCCTTATTGTGTGCAGCATGTGGAAGAGGAGCTGGGCCCCATGGCTGTCTTCTGTGGACACCTCACTCTGTAGCTCGACAGCTGGGATGGTATTGCATTATCAGCAAGTTCATCACATATTACTGGTGAGACCTGGCCACATGATGTCATTCATTGTGTTCTGTAACCTCTCAATCTGTGTTAGCTCACAGACTGATCTCAAATCTCCACATTTTTTCAGGGACCGGCTGGCGAGCTCATATGTCTAAATATGTCTCCCCTTTCATCCGTCACTGCAACATATCCAGAGTCTCAGCAAATTGCCTTTGTTCGTGGATAAGCCAGGCCATTTCTCCCTTTTAACAGTTTAACAGTAAACAGTCTTGGCTCAGAAATGAAATATTTTCAGGCATGAATTGTAAGGTTTTTCCATTTTTCCACCTAATTCAATGAACAGACCCCTTATCTACAGCAGCTCCGGACAGAGTAGATGAGAGCCCCAGATCATGATGACTCTAAATGTAGTTTGAATCTTTAATGTTTTCTGATGGTTTCCAGAGCTGCCTTTTATTTTCCAAGGGATGCTCTGGTGACCCTGGCTGTGCCCCAAGACTGATCTGCTCCCCCAGGACAAGATGGGATAGGGGTCAAAGCTGTGGTCCCACCACCCCAAACTTAACATCATCAGAATGGCTTGAGCCCTTTCCCTCTGGGTGAGAACATGAATTAGTGATTTACAATATGTTTTTCACAGTTCCTAGTGTGTCCTGGGTTCTTAGTAAAAATCATATTGTTGTCTCCTCCATTTTGAGGAGGCTCACTGGGTTTCCTCACCACCCAAGGAACTGGAGCATCTTGAGAGCTCAGGTCAAGTTGACTAAGACTGAATTTTGGCATTGGTTTTGGCACCTCTGGAGATTACCACAGGCTGACCCCATGGAGACAGAGTACTAGCTTGATAAGGAACAGCCGGACACAGAAGGAGACTCCTGGGTGGACAACACTGGCCGTGCAGTGGGGCTATGGCTGGCTGAGTCTTGTCCAATTCTTTCTCCTTTTGTTTTCACTCAGTTGTGTGTGTGTGTGTGTGTGTGTACATGTGTGCATTTCTGTGTGTTTGTATGGACATATGTGTGAATTTCTATATGCATATGCTTGTATGTATGCAGTTCTATGTGTATGCATGAATGTATGTATTTGTGTGTGTGGTGTGTGTGTATGCATGTATTATGCATTTGTGTGGGGATTGCAGGTGTGTACCTATGTGGACAGTGTTGAGGTTAGGACACAGTCCTGGATTCTCTCCTTACATACGCCCCACCTTTTGTTTAAGATGGGATCTTTCATTGGCCTGAAACTTCATCACATAGGCCAGGCTAGCTGCTCCCCAGTTTCTGGGGATTCACCTGTCTCTGCCTCCCATCTCTCAGCCCTAGGATTACAGAGCTGCCACACCCAGCTGCCTGTGTGTTACTGGGGATCTGAATCCAGGGCTCCACACTTGAATGAACTGTTTCCCCAGCACTTGGTTCGGTTTCTTGCTTGAGGAAGATGTCCAAAGCTTCTCAACTGTCCTGGAGCAGAAGGACCTTGGCTCTTGACTTGAATTTCACAGTGTCTGAGGCTAACTGAGGGTCTATTGATGGTTTATCTGTTTCCCTGTCATTTGGTGGACATGAGGTCACTCTGGGAAAAAGTGGAGGATGGGCACAGCATAGCTCTGCCCTCAGCTCCCCTATACTGACTGGCCTTAGGCCCTCCTCACAGGCACTGACTGACCTTAGGCCTTCCTCACAGGCACTGACTGACCTTAGGCCCTCCTCACAGGCACTGACTGACCTTAGGCCCTCCTCACAGGCACTGACTGACCTTACGCCCTCCTCACAGGCACTGACTGACCTTAGGCCTTCCTCACAGGCACTGACTGACCTTAGGTCTTCCTCACAGGCACTGACTGGCCTTAGGCCTTCTTCACAGGCATTGACCCCAGGCTTGGGCTTCTGGTTCTTTGTGTTTTAAGTGGTATTGTGAGAACAGTGGCAAAGAACACTGGTCCCTTGCTCTGCTTTTTCCTCCATTCAGAGAGAGGAGGCACGGGCAGGGTCCAAGGGGAAGTGAATCTGAGGGGATGTGTTTGTAGGTCTGGTCAGTTTTGTGGAAAGCTGGGTTGCTACTGAGGAGTACACTTGTGCCCGCAGAAACACCCCCACAGTGGTCCCGTAAAAGGGGTTGCTGTCATCTGATCACTCAGGGCCCGGTGTCGGGCTGCTCAGGTAGGCAGGAATTAAAAGAGCCAGAGTTAGTTTGTAGGAAACCTGCTCAGGTGCTACCTGAGTGACACCGTGATAGAGCACTCTGTTTCTGAAGCCTGGCTGGAATGGGAATTCTCCCTTCCTGAGAGTCCACTGTAGGCTGAAAGCATCCTAAGTGGAAAGTGGATCACCCCCGCCCCACCCTTGGCTCCTGGTTGACCTGGAGGGTCACTCACATTTACCGCTGGTCAGAGGAAAGAGCAAATTCAAGACGTGAAGTTCACTTGTTTGGTCCTGTTTCTGGATAGGGTCTCATGAAGCTCACGCTGACCTCACACTAGATTTGTAGCCAAGGATGCCCCTGAACTTCTGATCCTCCTGCCTCCACCTTCCCAGCGCTCCACGCTGGGTTTATGATGTGCTGAGGATAGTACCCAGAGAGTCTTGCAAGCTGGACAAGCTTCCTACTAACTGAGTTACATCCTCAGCCCTGCGGGTATGTGTGTGTCAAAATTTAGTAAGCCAAGGTCTGTTTGAACTTCCTTTTCTTTTCTTTTTTCAATGAGAAGCCAGTGAGACTGGGAGGATGGCTTAGCAGTTAGTGCCATACAATGGTGAGGGCCAGAGTTCAGGACCCCAGAAACCCAGGTCAACACCATAAAGCCCAGGGGTGGTTTCAAAACATGGAGACAGGATCCCTAGAGCAAGGCTAACCATATAGGTGAGCTCTGGGTTTGATTGAGAGACCCTGCCTTAATGACTAAGGTGCAAGAGTGATTGAAGACGATTTCCAGTGTAAGCTTCAGGCTTCCAGTTGCACACATACATCCACATTCATGCAAAAACATGAACATGTGCAAATCACACACACACACATACACAGTGACTCAGTTCAGCTATGTTAACCAGCTTGATCTTCAGAGCCAGTGAGTACCGGTGTTGGGATTTGAACCCAGGGCTATGGCTTCAGTTTGGAAACACCCTTACTTATATCTTCCTTGGTGCCCCATTTGGACCATATTTTAGTCTTACATCAGTGCTGGCTCATCCAGTCCCACAGATGAATAGTCTAAGGCTCAGAGTGGTCAAGAGACTCATGTGTGGCAGCACAGCTTACAGGCACTGGGTTTGAACTCAGACATCTGAGTCTTCTTTTTCCTATCTCTCTATCTCTATCTATCTATCTATCTATCTCTCTATCTCTATCTATCTCTCTATCTCTATCTATCTATCTCTCTCAATCTCTCTCTCTATCCATCCATCCATCTATCCATCCATCTATCTATCTATCTATCTCTATCTATCTCTCTATCCCTCTCTCTCTATCTCTCTATCCCTCTATCTATCTCTCTCTATCTCTCTATCTATCTATCTATCTATCTATCTATCTATCTATCTATCTATCTATCTATCTATGATAGAGTTTCTCTCTGCAGTCCTAGCTGTTATAGAACTCATTCTGTAGACCAGGCTGGCCCCCAACTACAGAGATCCTCTATCTCTGCCTCCCAAGCGCTGAGATTAAAGGTGTGCTCCACTATGCATGTCCTGCCTGCACCTCTTTCCAGATGACCATGTCATTCTCAGTGAGTCATTCCTACCTGCCTTTCTGTGTAGAATATTCTAGGATGTCATATCTCTAGAGAACAGCTGCCATGAGAAGCTAATCAGACCTTCTGCCTCCAGCATTTCCCTCAAACCTGTTTGTAAAATGAATTACCATGTTATTGGGTGCCTGAGACTATCTTATCTAGACAGGGCAAATCCATTAGGGTTTGCAGCCCCTCTGTCCTCCTCAGAGGGGTGACATCACCCTGTCCTTGGTGACAGTGTGATAAGGAGCTGGGTGTACTTTAGTAGAGGCCACTTTTCTGGCAGCAGCACCCAGGAATTAGTGGCTTATCTTGCTGTTTATCAACGCCCTCTGGGGGATGAGGCAAGAGGCAATCCAACAAGAATCACATTGTCTTGGGGCCTGCCCACCCACCAGGGACACACAGGGCCCAGGGTGCTCCAGGAAGATGGCAAAGAGCCTCCAGCACTGGACTTTGATGGCCATGTCCCTCAGTGGCCTGATCTTTGTGGCTGCCATCAACTCAACACAGAACAAAGAGACCCTTGCTCTGGAATACCTGAGCATGAGATATTGCACTGCGGAGGAGAGAGAAGTCAGCTCAGAGAAAATTCTAGAATCCTACTAGGCTAGGTTAAGCTGTGATGCAAGAGCTGGGTGGCAGCTCCCAGAGACAGTGGCATTCCTATTATACTGGCTTCTTTTTGTCATGTGAAGCTTATAGTTTTTGAGTCAATCTCTTGTGTCCCTTCCCCTGAGCTTAGGAAGACCCACACCGCCCCGAAGGAACACTTGGAAGAACGGCTGTCTATAGCTTCCAAGCCAAAGTCAACTAAGGCAATATGGCTTCTATCCAGCTTCTTTGGTCTGAATACCATCCACCATATTGTGAGAGAGATCAAGCCATACAAGGCCACATGTGGCCATGCCCTATCATAGCCAGCAAGGTACTCAGAGATGCCAGCCTCAGCTGGACATGGACCAACCTTGGGGTGGTTCCACCCATTCCAGACTTATTGCCCTTGTGTGAGATGTTGGATGTGATGAAACAGACATGCTTGTCCCCTCCTGTGAGGCAAATAATCTAAAATCAACTCTTTTTTACTCTAAAGATGATGTTTGATCACTTTGTCTTTAGAGCACACTAATTTATTTATTTAAATTTAAATTTTATGAGTGTGGGTATTTTACCTGAATGTGTGTGCCTGGTGCCTTCAGAGGCCAGTAGAAGACATCAGATCCCCTGAAACTGAAGTTACAGACAGTGAGCTGCCATGTGGGTGTTCGGAATCAAACCTGTGTCTTTGCAAGAGCAGTGGGTGCTCTTAATGGCTGAGTCCTCACTTTAACCCTTTGTGGTAGTTTGAATGGAATCGGTCTCTATAATCCCATAGGGGTGACACTATTAGAAGGTGTGGCTTTGTTGGAGTGGGTATGGCCTTGTTTGAGGAAGTGTGTCACTGTGGGGGTGGGCTTTGAGGATTCCTATGCTCATGTTACCACCCAGTGACTCAGTTGATTTCCTGTTGCCTGCAAGATGTAGGACTCCCAGCTACTACTTCAGCACCATGTCTACCTGCGCATCACCATGCACCCTGTCATGATGATAATGGCCTGAACCTCTGAAATTGTATGCACATCCCCTCAATTAAATATTTTTCTTATAAGAGTTGCCGTGATCATAGTGTCTCTTCACAGCAACAGAAATCCTAAATAGTTCAGATTACAGAGTTTGTCTCTTCTAGAATCAAGTAGGTTCCAGCCTTGTTCCTGTGAGCATGGCACTATATGAAAAAAGGGTCTCTGTGCATGGTCATCCAGGATTGCCTAATCTGACGACAAGTGCCCATAGGAGAAGAGAAAAATGATAGCTTCCATCTGAAATGTCCCTGATAAGATCATGTGTTAAGTGCTTGGCCTCACCTGGTGGCACTCTTTTGGTAACTGGTGGACACACTGAAAGGGGAGAGCTGACTAGAAGAAGTGGTCACTGGGGCATGCCTCTGAATATAGTGGTTAGTCCTTGATCCCTTCCTCACACTCTACTTCGTGTCCACCATGGGAAGAGACACCCCCCACTACACACTTCCCCTGACATGATGTTCTAAGTACATGGGGCCAAGAAAGCATGAATGGGACCCTGTGAAACTAAGAGCCAAACTCACACTTCCAGCTAGGGGGATAGTTCAGCCAGTAAAGCATTTGCTGTGCATAATGAGAAAGGACCCGAACTCCATCTCCAGTACCGATGTACAGCAAGTCAGACAGTGGTGCATATGTGTAACTCCAGCATTGGGAGGTGGAGACAGGTGGATCCCGAACACTCTCTGGCCAGCTTGGTTTTTGAGACAGGATCTCTTAGCAAAACTGGCTAGACTAGTTGGCCAGTGAACTAGGGTCTGCCTGTGTCCAAGATCCAGCATTGGGACCAGAGCCATGTACTGTCACATCTGGCTTTGAAATGGTGTTAAGAGGGGCTGGAGAGATGGCTCAGTGGTTAAGAGCACCCTCTGCTCTTCCAGAGGACCCGGGTTTGATTCCCAGCACCCACGTGGCAGCTAACAACTGTCTGTAGTTCCAGTTCCAGGCAAACACCAAGGCAAACAAATAAAATAAAGTTTAAAAAAAAAGAGAAAGAAATGGTGTTAAGAATCTGACTTTAGACCCTTGTATTTATGCATTGAGCATCTATCTCTCAGGCTCCATGTTGGGGTACTACTGTCTCCCTCATGCTTAGTGTCTCTTGGTGTTTGGCAGGCCCACCTCAAAAGATGGTTCATGGGCACAGCCTTGGAGGTTAAGTTCCAGGCTGAGAGAAGGCCTTTGGTGACCTTGGGTTGGAGTGTGGGTGTGGGTGTCATTTCTAAGTGGGCTTCTATTTGCTTTGGAATCAGTCACAAATCCTTTGCAGATCAGGGAGTTGACAGGTGCCAGGGGATGGGTGTCTTGAAATAGCTTCTGGGGTCAGTTGGGAGAGCTGAGCCCTGGATAGCATGGCTGAGAACAGACTGTAAATATCTGGTGGCTGTGACACAAGGCTGCTGCCACTGCCCGTCTTCATGTTCACCAACAGTGCCAGATGGGCGGGAGGAGCGGGTGGGTAGGGTGGCTCTTTTGTCTTGCTTCTCACATGGATTTCCTTTTTTTTCTTTTTTGGAAAGGATCCATCTGGTAATCAGATTGCAAGCCAAGATAGCTGCTTTGGGGTCACAGGCCCCCTGATTGATGTGTCCTGTTAACCACACACTTTCTGCTTCCTTTATTCCTGGGGTAGTTCTGGTTGCCAGGTCTCCATAAAAGGGCATCATCATGGGGTTGCCCACCTGTAGAAACTTCCAGAGGTGGGTGGAAGGGACCGCTTTGCATCTTCCTCTCAGCTTCTTGTCCGTGCAACCTGACTTTGTTCATAGTCAAAGGCCTGTTCCACCTTGCACATGTATGTCCAAGCACTTTTAAGTGTGCATGAGTATGGGCATGAATGTGCATGTGTATGCAAATATGTGCCTGCATGTGCGTGTTTGCATTTATGTGTGCACATTTGTGTGCATGCCTGTGTGCACGGTTGTATAGGTGTACAGGTGTGTGCTAGTGTGTGTAGGTGTATGGGTATGTGTTCACATGGGTGTGTATGTGTGTTCATGTGTGGGTGTGTGCAGACGCACTCCTCATTTCTGCATTTTATTTCACTTGAAGTTCCAGTGGATATCACAGAGTCAGAGAAGCTGTCCCGGTTGTTCCTGAGTTCAGAGCTGTTCTCCTCAGCCAGAACTCCCTAGGCCTCAGTCTGCCCATCTTCTGTGCACGCCTGCACTCTGAATTGTCTAGATACTGTTGTGTAGCCATAAAGCCCCTGTGGAGAGGTCTGCACACAGGAACTACTGCACACCTCCAGCCACTGTCCAAGGCCAGCATGGCACCAAAATGCCCGATAATCTAGGGCAAAGAGCCTCAGAGCTGGAAGGGCCATCTTGGCCTTGGCCACTGAAATGTTCATTGTTTCCTATCCCTCATGAACTCACTGCTAATAAAACCCTCAAGGGGTCTCTGGACTCTCTTCTTTGCTGAGAACTGTGAAGCAGTGACTTTTCTCTCACATCTCAGGTTTGTCTCTTCCCCCCTGAACACGAAAATCTTGTCGCCCCCCTCAAATTATATCCAGACACAGGCAGTTGCAGACGTCACTCTTTTCCAGACCAGGGGCCCACCAGTTGGCCAAATGGGGCGTTTAATTGGAGCAGAAACTGGCCGGCTGCCCAGAAATCCTGAACACCCAGGTGGTCCCACTTTCAAAACTTTACCCACACCTTCACTGCAGGCAATTTCAAATGCTTACATGACTCCTCAGAGTTCCCAAGGGCACCTGATGGTTCCAAGTGCCTCCCAAGCCAGGCAAGGACAGACCCCACTGCAGCCCCAGTGAGCACCATGTGGTGGTGGTGGTGGGAACTGAGGTAGTCCAGAGGTGGAGAGAGAAGTCAGATCTCCAGATGTGGATGGAGGCTCTCTTAGGAAGGACTCACCCCACTTTCTTGGGAACTTCAGCTGGAATCTCCCCCAAAATTCTGGTCCAGTTGAGCCTGCAGGTGTGGGAACACACAGGTTGGAAATTACTAGGAGCTAGAGTAGTGGATGGCTGACAAAGAGACTCATCACAGAGGCCTGTGGGTCTATCTGCCAACTGGGCGAAGCCTCTCATTGTAGAGCTGAAGTTGGGGTTCATCAGGACTGGAGTTAGATTACAAGGTGTGGTAAGAGCCGGTGCTATGCCAAGCATGCTAGAAATAAGGGAGGGAAGGGTGCAGGGGGTCAAAGGGGTCTGATGTCCTAACTTGTGAAGTGATCCAATAACATTCCTAATTATAGGCTCCAGAACTGCAGAGTTTAAATCCTTAGAACATCTTGAACAGGTCCTGGTTGGTAGTGAATGTAGAGAAATTGTGGAGTTACCATAGTGGAGGTGTCTATAATGATGCTGATGAGGGCGATGGTGTGACAGTGATGGAGGTAGTGGTGGTGATGATCATGGCAGGGATGAGAACAATGAATTGACCACTCGGGACTTGAACTCATCAGGGAGGTGTGTGGGGAGAACAACCCTCGGGTCCAACCTTCCATCTCTGGGCTCCCAGGCATCTCAGCCTGTGTGCTTTTGGTCTGGTAAGCAGGGGGAGGGTCCTGTGTGGTCAGGGTCTGGGAGGGGGACCTGTGCCTGTCCCAGGTCTCCATGGCTCACCTGGGATGGGTCTGGCTCCCGAGGTGTTTGTCCTGATGGAACAATCTTTGGAATCCAAATCACTTCACCATTATGTCTTCTGTTTAAACAACCCCAGCTGTGGAAGGTCTAGGGTTGGGACAATGTGGAGGAAGAGGGGGCTTGTGCCTTACCCTTGCCTGCCCCAGTCGGGGCCCCTTGCTGGGAGGCCTGGCATATGGAACCCATTTGGGAAATTCTTTGTGCATAAGGCACTTACCAGGTAAGACACATGCCAGTATTGACTGTGAAAGATGAAACGATCACACTCTGCTGGCTACGCTTTCATGGAATTTAATTAAACACATGGCCTGGCTGGCTGGGAGATGGAACACACTCAGAGGCCCTGTCTCACAAGGTGGCGGCTGCTCAGGGGAGGCCCAATTATAAACCCCTACCCTCTTGCCTCCCAGACAAGACCCTCCAAGTGCTTGGAAAATGTGTACCTAACACAGGGCCTTTGGTTGGGAGGCCTGGACAGCATCAGACCTGTTTCCAGGCTTGAGGCCAGCAGTGGTCAGAATCCCAGGGGTAGCTAGGAGGCCTCAGAGACCAATTTGAAACCTCATTGAACATCAGAGGCCCTTTTAATTCCCAATCACCATGGGGACCCTGATTTAAACCAGAGGAGTCTGCCTGGGCTGGAGAGAGAAGATGGCAGAGTGGGAGGTGAAGGGTGGTCCCCAGCCCATCCTTAGATTTAGCTTAGTACCCCCTCCAATCCCCTCTTGAGGCAAGGTCTCACTTTGTAGATCAGGTTGGCCTATAACTTGCTATGTAGACCAGGCTGGCCGAGAACTCACAGAGATCCATCTGTCTCTGTATCTGGGATTAAAGGTGAACTCCAGCATAACCTCAGCAGGGTGGTGGGGAGGCCAGTTGTTTCCTAGATGGATAATTTTTTATTCTTTTTCTTCTTTGCTTTTATTTTTAAAGATTTACTTGGTGAGCGTGTGTGTGTGTGTGTGTGTGTGTGTGTGTGTGTGTGTGTGTGTGTGTGTG
>PVIH01020043.1:0-14578 GCA_004025045.1 Sigmodon hispidus | reverse complement strand
ACCTCTCTGGACAGCTAATGTGGTCTTGGATCCCTCCCTGTGTGGTGGCATCTGTGGCATGGTCCCCTTCCCTTGCCTAGTAGTGGCTTTGACCTCCTTGGACTCTGGGGATCGACTTCCATCACCTTTGTGGAGTGTGAAGAATGTGTTCTTAATGTGTTGGTTTATATGTTTCTAGTGGCCCTGGGGTTTCTTGAGGTGCCTCAGATTTGACAAGAAGACATTTTTACCTTAATTCCTTGTCATTCTTTCTTGCATACATCTTTCCCTACCAATCTCTTTATTCCTGAATCCTTCTACATTCCCATGAGTCTATCTCTTCTACCATCCATCTCTCTATCCCGCCATTTATTTATCCATGTCTCCATCCATTCATTCTCCCATCCATTGCCTCATCTACCCCTCCATTTCTCCCCATTCACCCTCCCACATTTCTATTATTTCTTCTAAGTGACAATTGAGTAACCACTGTGAGTGGCCCCTGTACTCGCTCCTGAGGAGGAGGCTTGTGCTTAAGAGCCTCAGCAGGGACTTGTAACTCTAGTGCAGAGATATGTAACTTCTATGAGAGCCTTGAAAGGCTTAACCTGTAGTCAGCCCCCCGGGCACCTCCCATAGCCAGCTAGCTGCCTTTAAGTCCTTTTTAAGATTCAAACATGCAGACCATTTCCTTTACAAACCCTGACAGGGGCCTGCACCAGACCGCTCCTTGTTGTATTTAGGGGAGGGTTACAGCAGGATGGCAAGAATGTGAACATGTAGAGGCTCCGGTCTGTGATGTCACAGGCCACCAGTGATCCCTGGAGGTGGGAGTAGAATTCACTAGCCTTATTTTTCTTTCTGCCAGATTTTTTGAGGCACTGGTGAAACATCTTTTGGATCTGTGGCCAAAAGGCTTAATCTCTGGCCCAGAGTTATCTGGGTTGATACCATTCAAGGATTATCAAGCCAGAATCACACGTTCCACCAGCTCATCTCCTTATTAGCAACATTGGTTGAGGGGGAAATTTTTTCTGCAATGGAATTTTTGAGACTCCCAAGGGAACCGCCTCTGCCTCACCCATTGCAGGGCGCTTCTGCCTGGAGGAGTTGGCCGTGGCGGCTTTCCCACGGGCAGCTGGCAGAGGTGGGAAGAGGTTTGAGAGGGATGTCACATTACATCATGTGGGAAGAAGTGGGTGCATATCTGAGCTATAAAGGAGGATCTGGGAAATGACCAACAGAAGCTCTGAGGGCTCTAGAAATGTGGATTGGGGCTTTCTGAGATTTAAGAACCGAGGCAGGTCACAAGCAAGGGAGGAGACCTTGCCAACCACCAGCCAGTGAACGCAGGTGCTGCACCCTGGAGTCTGACCTGGGTATCCCCGTTATGGGAGGGCCTCCCCATTCCTGGGAGTGTCCAGGGTGGATAGAGCATGGCAGATTGCTCCCAGACAATGGACTCCTCTCCTGTTGGGTGGGGGTGGCTCTGGACTTAAACAATAGCTAACTAGTTCCCTCCTGCTGCCTACTGCCTGAGACAGATGCCCAGGAGCCCCTTATGAGTGCCCTGGAGGTGACCCTGGGGGCTACCCTGTCACTTCATGGAAGAGCCCCACAGAGGGAGGGAGAAGAACAATGAGGCCTCATGCCAGGCGCTGGCCTCAGGCACGGGCCAGGACTCCCAGGGGACAGCATGGCCTAGCAGGTGCTGCTATTGTATTGGGGCATGGGGTTGCTTTCTTGGGGGTCCAGCTTGGAGGCAGGGCACTGGACAGCACGCGGTGGAAAAGCTTTGCGCTGGGTTTCCCCCTTTCAAGAAGACAAAGTTAAACTGGCTCCTTCAGTTTTGCTGGTCCAAACTAGTCCTGTGCCCAGCCCCAAACAGTGTCATTCAAAAAAGCAGTGAATGCTGAGCTGCCCTGAGCCTGGGGTCTCTGCTGCAGACTTCAGAGGCAGACCTGTCTTGGAGCAGTCAGAATTTGGATCTGAATGGGGCTCCGGTAGAGTTCCTGCAGGAAGACCAGCTTAGGGGCTGGATGGTCGAGCTTGGGTTTTCTCTCTGTGGCTTAAAGATCTGGCCTTGTAGAAAAAGAAAAAGAAAAACATGCCAAGGATTAGGAGCTGGTGCCTCTGCGTGTGTGTGTGTGTGTGTGTGTGTGCGCGTGCGTGCGTGTGTGTGTGTGTGTGTGTGTGTGTGTGTGTGTGTGTGTAGGCCAAAGGTTGGCAGCAGGTGTCTTCCTTGATTGTGTTCCACTTTGCTTCCCTGAGGCAGGGTCTCCTACTGGCCCAGTGTTCACCAATTGCCCAGAATAGCTAACCAGCAAACCTCAGGGATTCCCAGGGCTGGGATTACAGGATCATGTAACCATGCCCAGCTTTTATGTGGGAGCTGAGGATTGAACTCATGTCATCATGAGTGCATAGCAAGCATTTTACCCACCAATCAGTCTTCCTATCCACCCTTTTTTGACAACCCAGGGTCTTAGGCAACCCAGACTGGCCTTGAACTTAGCTTGTATCTGAAGATGGCCTTGATCCTCTTGCTGCCACCTCTAGAGTGCTGGGATTACAGGAATGGGCCACCACATCTGGTTTATGCAGTACTGGGGGATGGAACCCAGGGGTTTGTGTGTGCTGGGCTAGCACTCCGCCAACTGAGCTACATCTCCAGCTATCTGTCATGACTTCTGCCAGATTTCATTTCTATGTATACCTTTAGGGTTACTTCCTGCTGGCAATAGAGCTTGGTTATAGGAGGACCAGATGGAACATCTTTTTACAATTTCTTTGGTTTGTTGCCAGATGATAGAGAAATCTTTTTTTTTTAATCCTTTGCTATTGACATAATTTTTTTTATGAAACTCTGAGGCCTCTAGCACATTTCTTATTAGTAATTTATCAGTTTCATCATTACAGTATGCTAAAGGACCTGGCAGACCTGTATGGGATCGAATGTGTGTTATATAGAAATGATGATTCCTATTCCTGATTATTTCTTGTAACAGAATAAATAATGAAGTTAATTCTGGCTCATCATTAATAAAATCAGAAGTTTCAATGTGTAAAGCAACTTTTCTGCATATTGAGAGTCAGTGATTATGTTGAGAGCTTGAGTAAAATCCATTAATACCATCACAATAGCATATAATTCTGACTTTTGAACAGAATTATAAGGGCTTTGAGCCACTTTACTTATATTTTATCATTTTTAAGCTGCCTTTCCTGATTTGTTTGCATCAGTATAAAATGCAGGGGCTCCGGAAATTGGTTTATCTTGTACAACACAAGGAAGAATCCAATTAGTTTTCTTTAAAAATTCAATTCTTTTGCTTTGAGGGTATTTGTTGTTAATATCTTCCAAAAATTACCACAGGCTCTTTGCCAAGGTTCACTTTCTGCCTATAATTGGTTAATTTCTCCATTAGTTAAAGGTACAGCAATTTCTGCTGGGTCCATTACTGCCAACTGATGAAGTCTTAATTTCTCTTTAAAAATCAATTTATAAATCTTTTCTACATAAGTCTTTAATTTTTTACTCAGTTTATGTGGTAGAAATATCCATTCCAATATAACATTTTCCCTTTGCATTAAAATTCCTGTAGGAGAATGCTTAGAGGGTAAGATAACTAGGATGCAATTAAGGTCTGGATCCACACGATCCACATGTGCATCATGTAATTTCTTTTCCACCAAAGCCAATTCTCTCTCAGCTTCAGGTGACAGTTCTCTTGGACTATTTAAGTCCTTGTCACCATTTAAGGTTTTAGACGAATTATCCAGTTCATCATTTTTTATTTCAATAGTGGGTCGTAAATTTTCAAGTAATCTTTGAAAATCATTAAGTGTCTTCAAGCTATTTCTCCTGATTTGCACCTTTTGAGGTCTAATTTTTTGTTGGCCTATTTTGTAACCTAAATAATCAATGGAAATTCCCCTGTGTATTTTTTCAGGGACTGTTTGTAATCCCCAAGCCGGCAATTTTTTTTAACTTCCTCAAACATTTTTTTCTAAGGTATCAATATTTGAATCAGCCAACAAGATGTTGTCCATGTAATGATAAATTATAGATTGCCAGTGTTAGTATTTTGTGTGTGGAAGAACACATGGACACACTGCCAAGGAGTCATGTTGAGTTTATTGAAGGAACTGGTGGGGAAGGGGAAGAGAGAGAGAGTCTCTGCAGGCGGGGATGTGGCTGCAACACAGCACACAGCCACGCCCACACTAGCAGTAGGAATTTGTTACATATTTATTCTACTGGCTTTTGTACAAAATACTGGCACAGAGTGAGACTATTCAGCATTCCTTGAGGGAGGACCCTCCACTGATATCACTTTATGGGCCAAGAATTATTATAAGTAGGTCTTGTAAAGGCAAATTTTTCTTTGTCTTGTTCTGGTATTATAAAAAACAGTTTTTTAAGTCAATAACTATACTAGGCCATTCTTTTGATAAAAGAGAAGGCAAAGGAATTCCAGACTGTAGAGAGCCCATTAGCTGGATCACCTTGTTTATTGCCCTTAAATCTGTTACCATCCTTCACTTTCTAGATTTTAATGAGAAATACTGGAGAATTCCAAGCACTCATAGATTCTTTTTTTTTTTTTTTAACTTTATTTTATTTTATTTATTTATTTGTCTTGGTGTTTGCCTGGAATTGGAACTACAGACAGTTGTTAGCTGCCATGTGGGTGCTGGGGATCGAACCCGGGTCCTCTGGAAGAGCAGACGGTGCTCTTAACTGCTGAGCCATCTCTCCAACCCCTCATAGATTCTTTTATATGCTGAGCATTTAACTGCTCCTATACCAGCTGCTCTAAGGCCTGCAGTTTCTCTTTTGTTAACGGTCATTGATAAATCCATACAGGCTTATCTGTTAGTCATTTTAAAGGTAGTGCTGTGAGTGTCTTTGAAAGATCAACAGCTGTTGTGCCTTGTTTCTTTACAGCCTGGATAGTTTGTGACTATTTCTCATAATACCTTCTAATATTTTTCCCAGAAATATGTGTTAGTTTATGATTTATTCTGTGTTTGGAGGAATGTTAATTTGTATGCTCCCCATTGTTGTAGTAAATCTTGTCCCCATAAATTTATAGCAATGTTAGCCACATGACTTTAAAAGTTCTCTTTGTCCTTCTGATCCTATATACTTAAGCCATTTTTTACTTTGTTTTACTTGGGATAATGACCTAATACCCAAAAACTGAGCATTTACCTCCTGAAGGGGCCAACTTGGATGCCATGACTCTGGTGAAATTATTGATCCATCTGCCCCTGTGTCCAATAAACCTTCAATAATAACATCATTTATTTGTACTTTGAATTTTGGCCTTTGTTCATTAATAGATGTTTGCCATAATATTTACTTTATAATTTTTCCTAAGCTTTTTCCTTTTCTATAGAGTTTTCTATTATTTAGTGTAGTATGTTTTTTAAAAATAGGTTTTAATTTCTTTAGTTGATCTGGGAAGGTGTTTCCTCCATGATGGCAGGGTTAGATTGAACTGGATTGGATGGGGGTTTTTGAAAGCCTCCTTGGGGCATTTCCCAAAGGCAGAATGTTATTTTGTCTGTCCCTTGTTGACCTGCATTCATTAGTCTGATGTCTACCTTTTCCACACCTCCTGCATACTCCAGGAGGGAAGGGTGTTCTCTTAAGATTATTCCTTATAAAGACACTGTTTCTGGGAATGCTTTGATTATAATTTCTTTTTATGTGGCCTTGCCTTCCACAATTATAGTATTTAACATTTTGACTTTTCCTTATATCGCTAGAAATAATCTCTCCTACTCAATTATCATCACCTTCATAAGATTCTACATTAATTGTCTCACAAATCCAATCCTCCAATGGTGCTGATCTTGCTTTTAAGGGTCTTATTATTTTTTTACATTGTGTATTAGCATTCTCAAAAGCCAGAAATTTAATTATTATTTGCTTAGCTTCTGTTTCTGATACCATTCTATTTACTGTTGCAGATAATCTCTGCAAAAAGTCTGTAAAAGTTTCTTTTGGGCTTTGAATTACTTTTGTGAAGGATTCTGTTTTCTTTCCTATTTCTTCAGTCTGACCCTATGCATTTAGTGTTGCCATGCAGCATAAATCCAGAGTATATCCATCATATAAGGATTGCCTTTCAATATCAGCATAATCCCCTTGCCCAAGAAGTTGGTCTTGGGAGACTTCTATGCCTCTGGCTCCGCTTCTTTGTTCTATTGTTTTAGCCTCCTCCTCCACCACTGTAAAAGTAGTCTAGTTTCCAAAACAGCAGTAACCATATCTAACCAGTCCTTAGGGGTGATCTGGTTACATGAGGACCAGGAATTTAACATTTGTTTTACAAATGGTGAGTGCATCCCATATGTCACAATTGCTTCTTTGACTCTTCTTAATTCTAACATTTGTACCAGAGCCCAACTAACTTCTGTACTATTTTTATCATTTTGTGATTTCTTTACGGTTACTGGATATATTAATGCTGGCTGTCTGATAACCTTAGGTTGTTTTTTAGATGACATTGCTGAGGTTGGTTCTTTATATTCCTTTGTTTGGGTTTGAATATCTGTGTGTTCTCTCTTAACAGGCTTTTCCAAGACCTTTTTTC
Organism: Sigmodon hispidus; assembly: GCA_004025045.1. Classification (NCBI taxonomy): domain Eukaryota; kingdom Metazoa; phylum Chordata; class Mammalia; order Rodentia; family Cricetidae; genus Sigmodon; species Sigmodon hispidus. The sequence continues at coordinate 7,991 of PVIH01020043.1, read as the reverse complement.
TTGGCATTGTCATTAATTGACTTCTTCAATGATAAAACAGAAGTCAAACAAAAATATTCATAATAAACAGTATGATCTTAATCTCATCTACTTTATTTATGATTTCCTTTACTGATCCCAAATCAAATCATCTAGAGAAAGATCGAAGAAAGACTAAGCACCCTCCATTGCCTTAAACAAATTCTGCCTTTAAAAAAAAATCTGATGTATTCACCAATGTAGTTGTGATGATTCAAATGACTGTGAAGTTGGCAGTTACCTAGTGTGATAGCAGCCCAAGGAGAAGTCCGAAAAGAGAAATAAAACATGCAACCCACCAGGAGAAAGAGGCCACTGTCTGAAAAACTTACCCAGATAAAAGTGAAAGAGAAACACGTGTGGTGGGTCTGCCTAAGACTGGAGGCTAACTCAGAAAGCCTAGCCAGCCAGTAATTACTCCTCCAGCCATGCATTGCTTTGGCTGGCAAGTGGCTTTATTTATTTATTTTTTTTTTGGGGGGGGGATTCATGTTGGATGCCAAGTGTTGCACGAATTCTTGTGGTAATGAAAGAAACTCAGAGCCAGATACTAGGAAAAGGCTGAAATATCTAAGAGTAAAACACCACAGTCAAATCTCACCCAGCTGTCTTCCAGCATCCTCAGCTTCTAATTGCTGCTGTTTCCCTAAGCCTGCCTTAAATACCCTCTTCCCCCAGCTGTATCCCATCCAGGTTAAGATTAAAGGCTTGAGCTACTCTATTTGGTAGTCAGCTTTGAACTCACAGATACTCAGAAAGATCGATAGAGTTATGGGATTAAGGGTGTAGGTCAGTACTTCTAATCTTTCCCCATGCTGGGATTAAAGGTGTGTGCCATTGAAACCCAGCTTTTTGGCCTTGTACTTACAGAGATCCAGAACTCTTGGATCTATATGAGTTACCACTGCTCTGTTATCCCTGGATCTTCTTGAGTTTGACTGTGAGCTGATCTCTTGATATTCCAGGTTTTATTAAATACTTAACATCACCACACTGGGGTTGATTCCGTTGGGAGAGTACTTGCCTAGTGTACATAAAGCCCTGGGTTTCATCTTCAGTACTGTACAAACCAGAAACTGGGTGTGGGGCACACAGTGTAGATTCACCATTCAGGAGGCTGAGTCAGGGAATTGTTATGAGTTTGTAGCTACAGAGAGCAGGGTGGTACTAAATCTGTGGTGGAGGGAGGGGTTCCCTCTAATCAGAGCTTTGTCTGTTCTGTGCATTCCACCTTTAAAGAAAAAGACTGAATTCGGAGCTCAGTGGGCTTTGTGTTTCATGAGGTCTGGCTATAAGGAATGTCCCCACTGCCAAGCCCAGAGGACATCCTATCACTTTGTCTAGTGTCCAAGCCTGTACCTCTGGATACTGATGGCAGTGTGGTGCTACAGTGTCATGGAGATGCCAAGCCACTTGCTGGAGGTCCAACCTCCGCCCTGCTTATTTTAGACTCTACCGTGCAGGTGAAGTGGTCTCAACCTCCAGCCTCAGTTTCCTTTTCCTGTTCTCTGCTTACATGGCTAACTTTGGCTTTATCCCTAACATCAGCCTCAGTCCTGATTTTTTAGGCCAAGCCTGGGGCTGCTCCTCAAGATGAAGGCGGGCAGTGGATCGGCTGAAGAGGGTTGAAATTTGGCTGGGTTTGGGTGGGATGGTGGGTTTGGCCAGCGCTTGGACAGCAACAGATCAGCACCAAACATCCTTAAGTAGCAGGGCTTGCTTGCTTGTGGCCCCTGGGGCTGTGAAACGCTTGTCCCCCACCCTGTCCGGTGCAGCTATGATGTGTGAGCTTTCAGTAGATATGACAGCCCCCGGCGGGGGTCCCTGGCCCCAGTCCCTGGCCCCACACTTGACTCACTCAGAGTTCATTGGCCCGAACTAATGTCCCTGATGCAAGCCGGTGGACAGAACATTCGGGGTGGACGTCTGGCTTTTCTTCTTCTTTCTTTTTAATACATTAAACATGCATTACTGGAGTTCTAACCGGCTCCTCTGACAGCTGCGGGGGGAAAAAATAAAGAAAAATCAGTTTGAACTTAAAAAGCTGGGGTTTAATTTATGTCTCACCTTTGTCTCCCCGGCCTTTTCCTTCTTCCGATGGAAAAGGCCCCAGGGAGCGGGAGACAGAGGCTGGACTGGGCCACCCCACGTGGCCATGGGCTGCTTGGCCCTTAATAGGAGCACCCAGTGGCCAACACGAGGAGAGTTTTGAGATGGAAATGGGGGAAACAATGCAGTCATCTGTCCTGCAATCTGTTTTGAAGGGGAAAGAATGCTCGGCAGAGGGGCGAGGCTGGCTGTACCGGGGAGGCTCCTTTCGGGGCTCCATAGAGGCAGACAGATGTCATGAATACTGATGTGGATGGCGGTCTGCTCTGCAGAAACTCGCCAAGGGCAGAATGTGGGGACAAAGTACTTCCATGGCGTGGATGTGCACGCTGATGGTGGCCTGCCACCACCCTGAGCCCCCTCTCTATCCCCTCCTTCTCTTTTTTCCCCTCTTTCTCTTACCCTCCTCCCCCTTTGGAGGGGGTCCTTATGATTTCAAAACTTTTTCTTAGGAGTCACAGAAAGTTCTGGCAATTTCGGTGGAGCTAGGATGATGAGAGGCAGCAAGGTGCAGCCCTTGCTTTGGGGACCTGGGAAACCCCTTCTCTGTATCTCCTCTTAGATGCATTTCTGAAATGAGGAAAGAGGAGACCCGTTTCTGGGACTCTGGGCTGTACTGGGCAAAGGTAGCTGTGGTATGAGAGCCTATGAAGTCCGGGCTGTGTGCTGGAGGTGTGGAAACCCCGAGGCTGAGGTGGGCTGCCAGTCAGACAGCTGACAATGGAGGCTGGGCACTGCTGAAGACACTTCTGGGGCTGGAGCCCCGCAGGAAGCTAAGCCTCCACCCTGACTTCTCGCCTCACGGTGACCTGCAATGACTGTGAGGCTACAGGATGGCGTCAGGCCTTCTGTGCACTGATGAGGAAACGGAGGCCCTGATGGAGACGAGAGACAAACCCAGAGGTTCACCCCAAATATCCTCAGATCTGAGGGGCCCATGAGAACTCTGGATATGGGGGACTCAAATGCAACCTGAGAGAAGACAGAGTGATGCCTCTCATGGTCCTTCCAGGAGTGGAGCCTTCGTTGTCTGCCTGACAGACACTCCACTGGAGAGACAGGCTTGGCTGAGCTCTGAATTGCTGCTGAAGGAGCCAGCTTCTCCCCTCGGGTCCCCGAGGCTGCAGGCCCCACAGCTAGGACTGTGGTGGGAAGTCCGGGCTGCACTCTGTTCTCCACGGAGGTCAGAGATCTGTGTCGGGCATTCAGTGGACTCAGAGACAAATAAACCACCGCCCTCTAGTGCATCTGCATTTAGCAGACAAGTATTGAGTGCTTCCTGTATACATCCTTTGTGAATCTGACATATACTCATGACTGGGCCCAGGCTACCTCCCCGGATGGTCCAAAGAGGGAACACCACCTGCCACCTACCTGCAGGAGCATCTCCTTCCATGTATGCCCAGGACACATCTCTGATCCTTGGTACTGAGAGTCTTCAGGAATCAGGGCTTGCTAAATGGCCACAATGTCCCCATTCTTGGTGTGGGTGGATGCCAGTCAGAACCGCATGGGTACCAAGCAGATGTTCCCATTCTGCACCCTACCCTACCTTTCCCCCACCTCCACTTGCACCCTCCTATTCCTCCCTGCCTTTATCCTGTCTTCGCCTCAGCTTCTTCAGAAGCAGAACAGCATGTCAAGAGCTCCAAACAGGACTGGGAACTACCAAGAGTCTTAAGAGATCCTTAATTTGTCTTAGCTCCTAATACCTGTGTCTAGTTGCCCAGTTTTGGTCCAGAGAGGCTGGGTTTGTGGAATACAATTTCTTGATGGGAAAGACCAATGCACAGATGTGACTTTGTGACTTCTCAAGGTCTGTCTGAGCCTGGGGTGGAGGGACTGACTTAGGATGTCATTCTGGAAGGCTGGTAGGGATGGGGAAGCACACTGCTGAAGAGAGTCCTGTGGGAGAAGACAGATCCTCTTCCTCCTTCCTCTCTGTAAGAGCCTTCACCGCTGTGTCTCAGGGGCCTGGTCTGTAAATTTGGTCAGATGATGATTTTTGTGAGGACAAGGGAAGAGGGTCCACCGTGGCCTTGTTCCCAGTGAGGGTGTACTGTTGCCACCCTAGGAGACCGGAGATAGACACGCGCCAGTGTCCTGATGCATGGTCCTCAAGGGCAGTCAGGAGGGTTTGTTATGTGGAATCACATGGCCTGGAGCTGTCGGGCTGGTACAGGTTGCTCTCTTCCTTACTCTTCCGATACAGTCCAGCCCTCCCTGACTGCTCCAGCCAATGCAGACTTGTCCACGCTCCTCAGCCTCCATGCAGTCTTCCATGCTAGCATTTAAAGCTGACCTGGGTCCCAAGAACCCACAATGCTGATGTGCTGAGCCTAAAAAGGAGAGGGGTGGTGTGCGGTGCATTCACTCACACCTATCAGCAGCCAGGGTGTGGCCCTGTGGCCCTTCCAGCATTGAGTTTAGTGTTGCAAGATGGGCTGACCCTGGGGATAGCGGGTTGGGGCTACTGTGATCTCTAGGGATTTGCTTTGGGAAAGACTGTGGCTTGGTGTTTTTAGGAGATGGAGTTGCTCTGTCCATGACCCCTCAATGAGATTCTCCCCAAGGCCAGCCTGCAACCTAGGGGCCTGGATTTTTTCTAGACCTTAAACTGTGTCGGAGTTCCATTTTCTGGGGACATACATGTGTGTAGGGCATGGCTGGGACATCAGCTTCAGGAGCCTAGGATGGCATCAAGGGCAAGTGTGGACCCCATTCATTAGTCTGGGGGTGGTGGCTCAGAACCAAGGTTCTCTAGAGGCTCATGGGGATCACCTTGGTCTTGGAGCACGTGTGGGTCTGAGCTGCAGGACACATGCTGTCTAGGCAGGGATGCTGTGGCAGGTTCAATGACTTCCACTTTCAAAAATTCCAGTCTACTCCTTCCCATCTTTGCCAATTTGATAACTACAGGCTGGTACTTCAGGGCCCCCAGACAGGGGTCACCATGAAGCCTGAGCGCCAGAGTTTCGTACCTTCCCCACAGGGTGTGAGGAGAAAACCAACTTGGAAAGCTGTCCTCTGGCCTCTGCCCCACACCTCAGGGTTTGTGCTCACCACCCCCGCCCCTTGCAAAGACATAAACATCATAGTGGTAATTTTTGGAAAATGATGCTTAGGTTGTCTACGTTTTAAGTTACAGTTTGTTGACACTTGGTGAGATTAAGCAGGTGTTGCCTGTGCACGCCGAGTCTACCTTCTTCTTATAAGTTCTGCTTATTTCCTTAGTATTACATTTTTCTTGGTTCATAGAAACTCTTTGTATATTGAGGATATAAAGGCAGGGCAGATGACATTGAGGATGACAGTACTCTTTTCTGGAGAGAGCAAAAGGCTCTTTCACCCTTTCCTTAAAGTCAGCCAGTGTTTGAAATCAGAGCAGCTTATTTTTTCTCACCAAATTTTATTCTCATCTTTCCAATTTGAAGCTCTCTGGATACAGATGCTGCAGATGTGAAGGGCTGGGTGTTCTCGGGCTGACAGATGAGAGGAAAGACAAACAGCCCTTGCCCTCACCACAGCTCCTGCTCCTGCCCAAACACAGCCACCACTTTGGGGACAAGCAGAAATTTCAAATACTGGGCTGGAAAGATGGCTCAGAGGTTAAGAGCACTGACCGTTCTTCTAGAGGTCCTGAGTTCAATTCCCAGCAACCACATGGTGGCTCACAACCATCTATGATGACATCTGGTGTCCTCTTCTGTAGACTGTATACATAATAAAATAAATAAATAAAATTTAAAAAAGAAAAATTTCAAATACAGTTTACCATGCAATCACTTTTTTTGAAGTTGCAAATAGTTTAAGGAAATGAATGAAGCCATGCCATAGCTTCACTAAATCTTCATGTAGTCCCAAGGGTGAGCTCGGGCTTGATGAAGGGCCCAGTGTACGGAAATGGCTCTCTGGCTTCCTCCCTTCCCCTCCTCTGTTGTCCAATCCAAGTCAAGATTGAATATTTATGTTGTAAGATAAAGACCGTTAGGTGTGTTTCACGTCAGAAAGGATGTCTAGTAAAATATGTCTTCCATTTATGTTCTACCTGCCCAAGTCACCCGGCCAAGCCACATACATGCTGACTTTCTGTCCAGGGACTCTAAGACCTCCATCTCCATGGCAGACAGGAAAATCATCTCCTGAGGTTTCTTCCCACTCCCAAGCCCTTCATTCCTACAGATCCCACACAGTGGTGTAAGAAGCTGGCTCAGATCCTAGTCTGTCCCTATTGCAATCCCAAGGCCGAAGGAGGATCTGGAGGCTCTGTGGCAGTCTGGTCCTCACTGCCAGAGTGCTGAGGTTCTCAGGACTCAGGCCAAAGCCTTCGCTCAGCAGCTGCCACCCCTCACCCCTCTAATGTGTGGCTGAGAAGAAGGGAAGCACCAGTTCAGACTGGCACACGTAGGTGGCTGTCACCTTCACTGTTTGGTCGTTTCTGCTCTCAGGCTTCTGTGCAGAGACCCCAAGAAACAGATGGAATCCAACTGGGCAGAGTTTGGTCAGCTGAATTTTACGTATGTGCAGGCGAGCATGTGTGTGTGTGTGTGTGTGTGTGTGTGTGTGTGTGTGTCCACGTGGAGCCAGAGATTGGCACCAGGTGTCTTTTTTTGTCACTCTTCTTCTTCCTCTCTTCTTTCTCTCCTCCTCCTCCTCCTTTTTTATGTATATTTATTTATTTTAGACAAAGTCCCACTGTGTAGCTCTGCAGCCCTGGCTGCCCTGAAATTTGCAGCAAAGATCAGGCTGGCCTTGAACTCACAGGAGCCAGATGCACTTTATTCTGCAAGTCAGACCTAAACACATGTGAACAGAAGGAATGGCTCCCAGCTCAGGAAAGGGGAGGGCTGCAGCGGTGGCTGGTGGGCAAGGGAGAGGGACTCAGTTCAGGGAGGTCTGAGTGTCCGGTGGAGGCCCTGGAATTTGTTCTGTGGACACTTGGGGCCACTGAAAACAGGTTCTCTTCTGAGGTGCTGAGGATAAAATCGAAGGCTTTGTGCATGCAAGCAGCCTCCATGCTGTCTCAAAGGTGCTCATGCAGGCAGCCTCCATGCTGTCTCAAAGGTGTGCATGCAGGCAGCCTCCATGCTGTCTCAAAGGTGTGCATGCAGGCAGCCTCCACCCCATCTCAAAGGTGCGTGTGCAGGCAGCCTCCACCCCATCTCAAAGGTGTGCATGCAGGCAGCCTCCACCCCATCTCAAAGGTGTGCGTGCAGGCAGCCTCCACCCCATCTCAAAGGTGTGCATGCAGGCAGCCTCCATGCTGTCTCAAAGGTACGCATGCAGGCAGCCTCCACCCCATCTCAAAGGTGTGCATGCAGGCAGCCTCCACCCCATCTCAAAGGAAACAGTGGATGAGAAGAGTAAAACATGTTCCCATTCAGTGTGGGAAAGGATAAACCCAGAAGGTGGTGTCTCAGGTGAGGCCTATCACTGGCTCAGTTGCATGATCCAAACTTCTCATTTACTAACTATTCTATTAACCAACTAATCAACCAACCAACCAACCAAATCCAACTGTCTAGCTAACCACCCTCTCTTTCTCTTAACCCAACTATCCACTTACCCATCCATCCATCCATTCACCTACCCACCCATCTATCCATCCATCTGTCTATCCATTCATTTATCTACCTGTCCATTCATATGTCCACCCACCCACCCATCCACCCATCCACCCATCCATCCACGCATCCACCCATCCATCCATCCATCCATCCACCCACCCATCCACCCATCCACCCACCCACCCACCCATCCATTCATCCATCCACCCACCCATCCATCCACCCATCCACCCATCCACCCATCCATCCACCCACCCACCCACCCACCCATCCACCCACCCATCCATCCACCCATCC
>PVIH01020042.1:0-33617 GCA_004025045.1 Sigmodon hispidus | reverse complement strand
GGCGGAAGGATGGATGGAGGGACGGACGGACGGACGGATGGATGGACTGCTTAGTATGTGCGGTCCTTTCTGGCTGCTTTGCAGAGGAACGCATCTGTGGGACTACACATTTAGAGATTTAAATTCTCATCCTGAGTCTGGAACTGATGAGTTCTGTGACTGTAAGGAAGTCTCTTAACCTAGCTGAGCCTTAATTTTTCTTTTTACTTATCACAGATGTGGTTTGGTTAGACTGCTTCTACCGTCTTTTCAGCTCTAGGTTCTTGATATTAAGTGTTTTCTTCCTTGACATTGATTGTGACAACCCAACGATGATATGCTCTTATTTTGAACATAAAGTAAATTAAGTTATGTAATAGTGAATACTTTGCACTTGACTTCATCAATTGTAAATTTATGAATCATCTTATTTGTCTTTATTTTCTCCCTCTTTTTAGTATTATTTTGTAGGAGCTTCAGATATTAGTTTCTTCACAAATATTCAGTACAGATATTCAGAATGCATTGGGTCTTTAGAAAAATGTTTATTATAGTAATATCTTTATATCACTGAAAATCCATGTCTTAAACTTTATATTGTCACATAAATGCTATCTGATTTACTCTTCTTTAATGTCCTGAAATATATTTTAATATGTATGTTCCATTTCCTCCCTTAAGAATATGTTCATTGAAAAATAATTATTTTTTTAGTAGATTTTGCCACATCCGTCAAATTTTTGCTGGTTGTGTCCTTGTTTTCACACAGTTTTCTCAAGTTAGCAATGACTTGATCATATTTAAATGTTATTTTTGCATGCATGTTTTATAGATTGCCTGCATTTTATTAATTTACTTATAATGTCCCCATTTCTCTTTTGGTGATACTGAGAGCCTTTACTGGTCAGGGCATTTGTTTGTGATTATGTTTGCTTCTGATATGTTGAATTATTCTTGTACAATCACTAACACTTAGGGGAGGAGAAAATGTTGTGTAGAACAGTTAGGAAAGTTTAATAGAAATATTATTCAATGCCAGAATAATTTCTTAAATAATGTTAAATCTAACAAGACAAAACAGCAAAGAGAATTGTGTTTGCTGTCGTCATTGTTGATATTTCTGACATCTTTTGGTGGTAGTAAGGAGAATGTGTTGTAGAATTGCCATCTAGGACTTTGACATGCAAGAGACTCAGGGTCCAGTTTTTGCTCTGTGGTGTTGGGAGGTTGTCTTGAAGATACTAGTCTCACTAAACCTCAGTTCCTGTTTACTGATTAATGTGTATGCACATGACTAACATTCCTTAGACTTTTATTCTCATACAGTTTTCAACACAAAAGAAAAATATATATTTCAGTACATTTTAATGACTTTATATGCTCTTTTTACATTCTCAGTTTTTCATGTTATTGGGGGGGAAATAGGCATAATTCAGCCCTATTGGTATTCAAGTTAATAAAGTGTTTTAAGGGTAAGAACAAAACATGAAAAGGTCTCTTTATTACTTCCAAATTGTGGGAAAAAGAGGAGTAGAAACACTGTTTACGTGGTTATCTCCATACCTTTTCATTTGCTCAGTCTTTCAACCTCCTTGTTCTGTTTCTAACATCAGGCTACTCTCTGAGACTGTGGAGCCTTTGATTCTTTCAAAATTTGTTAAAGGAGCAGAGGGTGATCTGAAGAGAGCATTGTTTATCATTGAATCTCAATATTGTGTAAACTCTGTACAGAGAGTATAGCATTTTTAGTTTGTGGAATGTTTTCATAACTTATGTCTTTTATTTTTATTCAGAGCAACCCTGTGAAGTAGTTTTAGCAAAGTCTGTGCATGTTTCATATTATAGTTTAGCCAACTCACATTCCAACTGGTTTTGGCTACAACTGATAGTTCTAAATATAGCTCCACAAAAGAATTTTTTCACCTCTCTGGTCTGCAACTTTCAAGGTTCACTCTCTTCTATCATAATTGGCTGTTTTGTTCTAACTTAATTGGTTTCTGTTAGGTTCTGCTTACTTTTTCTATAATCCCTTGCCTATGCATCCCAGTCCTTACATATCTTTCTTATTTTTTGTTTATTGGATAGATGTTTTTCTTGTGACCATCCTTCAACATTTTCCTCATGGCACACTTTCTTACAGTGCTAACATTCACTGAGTGTATATTATTGTTCTGTGTGTACAGTAAAAAGCTATTTTCTAAGCTTAAAAAATACTGTGTATATATGATTCAAAGCATAAAGGAGATTATTTTTTATGCTGTTCAAATGAGAAGTAAATTTCTGTTTCATTGTTTCTATTTAAAAAGTTTTTTGCCAGGGAGTTCTGCTAATACTTTCTTATTCGTTCTAGTGTAATAGTCTAGTAGCATTTGCATGTAGATGTCTATGGATGACAGACTTTGGAAATGCACTAAAAATTTGCCACTATGAAATGTTTCTTTGTTGTGTGTATGTTGGTATTTATACGCACCCACAGATAGTCACAAATATTTTAAAAAGGTTGTACTCATTTAGTGAAAATGAAAAGTAGACATACTTTTATAAATCAAAGAAATACTTAGAATTTTATTTTGTCTACCCATTTGACAGTTTTCCATATTTGCTTTGAAACTATTTGTATTCATAAAATATATTTTAAAAGTGTTATTCATTTGAAAGTTTCTAAATAGGCCACTATTTTTTGTGTTTGGCAAATAAGTCCCTCAAAGATGAGCTGAATACACAAGTCATAAAAATAAAGTAAATTTATAAACATGGAGATAAATTAATGCTGTGATTTTATTTCTTTAATTCTTCAAAACAACTTTTTTCTAATAAGGCATAAACTAATTTTCCCTTCTTCTTGAAATTCCAAAGGGCAAATGCTATGTTTCAAAAAGATAGCAGATTTTATTTGTCCATGTCCTCACAAAGTTTTATTGAACTAAGTTTTCAAATTCTTTCTATTTCAACATGTTTTTATAGCGAATTGTTGAACAGCTTTGTGTTTTTAAGGTAAGAAGATTACTTTCTTTTGGTGGCAGCATAAAATTGTCAGCATTCCTTTTAAATAACAGTGAATGATTAACTTTATCATTTTGTTTTCCTTTCCCTTTGCTTCCCTTTAATTTTTGGTTTATTTTGCTGATTGGAAAACAATTAACACAATAGCTTAAAAGGAAATCTGTTTCTAAGGGCTCTATTGATCATATTGATCATGAAGTATAAGTTTATTGGCCTTTAGTTGAAGATGTGGTGCAGTGGTAGAACATTTATCTAGCTGACATGAAGAATTTGATTTTTGCCATCACAAAAAATGTGTGTGTATGTCTATACCACAAAAGCATGTGTGTGTGTGTTTATATAAGTGTACTTTTGTGGGTCTTGTGTTTTTAAGTGAATATAATAAACTATTTGAGCAGTAAGCATGAATCATAGGTAGACTATGATAGCTTTGTCTTTATGTTCCTATTGAGGAAACAGATTCAGGCACAAATTGTAAGCTGAATATTGCACTGCACTTATTTAAAATTAATAATTATTTATGCACATAAAATATTGATTCTTTGAACACACACACACACACACACACACACACATATATATATATATATATATATATATATATATCCTTGACTTTTAAGCAAGTCACACTTGACAGAAGGAGATAGAAAATTAATGTATTATACAGTTACAGAGTAAAAACAAGTTTAATTTGGTATCAGAATTATGGAAAGATGAAGAAAACAGTGATGTGGAATTTGTCATGAACACATATGAAAGCCAGTAAATGTTTTAGTAGAGAAGTCATTGACAATGGTGTTTTTTAAAAGTTAATTTAAAAGTTAAGTTAAAGGTTTGTATAGGTGTACATAGAAAAACTTGAAAATCGGAAACATTTATAGAAGTTACAATGAAGACAATGAATTGTGAAACCATGAATGGTGTTGGTGAGTCTGAAAGAGAAGGCAAATATATTAGAGATATTTTTGAAATCTCTCTAGCACACGAAGAGAGAATATAACTTAAAATTTTGGAAGATATATATATAAATATAGATGTTATTATAGAAAGGATGACATGAGTAACTGGGAATGGCAACTCAAGTTTCCTTGGGAATTGTAATAAGATGAGATGAAAAAGGAACAGCACCTTTTGGGAATAAGCATATAAGTTTGGTTTATTTAATTAAATGAGAAGTGATGACATAATTATTCACAAGCTGTCAATATTGTTATTTATTCAGATTCTGTATAACAGCAGAAGGCTATTTCCTCTTTCTTGGTTCCTTCAGGCATTCTGTATCACTGTATTTTCCCATGAAGTACATGAGATATTTTCTTCAGATCTGACTAGTATGGTGATGATTAGTCTTAAGGACTGTTAAGTACTTGAACTGTGTCTAGTACAATTGAGAATTAAATTCTTAATTTATGTTTAAGTTTTAATTTTAAAATTGTGGCAATGCTTTTTTTTTATTATGACCAACTATATTGTTTTGGGAGAATTACATTTCACTTTGGCCATGGTAAATATTTTCTTTTGCTCTCTTTTCTCTGTAAAAGAATTTTTTTATATTTAGTCATGAAAAACTTGATATCCAAATTGAGATATATTGTCAATGTAAAATAAAAACCAGATTTTAATGGTATATTATAAATATGTAAATATTTTATTACTGATTTCATGAAAAATAATATTTTGATATATTTGTTTAAAATATTAGAATTAATTTTTCAGTTTCTTTGTACTATTTAAGTTTGTTTTAATTACTTGATTTTTGGTTGTTTTTTTCTTCAAGACAGGATTTCTCTGTGTAGCCCTGGCTGTCCTGAAACTCACTCTGTAGACCAGGCTGGGCCTCAAACTCAGAGATCACCTACCTTTGCCTCCCAAGTACTGGGATAAAGGAATGCACCACCACCACCTAGCTAATTAATTGATTTTTTTGTGACAGGATATTGCTATGTAGCCTAAGCTAGTCTCAAATTTGCTTCAACCTCTTAAGTTTTGAAATTTCTGGCATGTACCAATACACAAGATCTTTTTTACTTTCTTAATGTAGCTACTAGAAAATTGAAAATTATGTAAATAACTCCCTCCATACATGCAAAATAAAATAAAACATAAAATTATACTTTAATCTCTCCTTTTATTAACTATATTAGTACCTCTCTGTTGCTGTATATCAAAATAGATATTCTATCTCTCCTGTATGTTTGAGGCTCTATTTTTGTTAAAAGTCACTTACTTTTTACTTAAGGTAAATAACATCAAAACCTTAATGTATTATAAAGGACTGCATTATAATTTGGATGACAGTATTTTGTCATTGCTTTCAGCAATTATTTTATTTTCATATAAATACTAGGCTTCCAAGGAACCTCATTAGCACAGTAGGTAGTGCATCCATCTCATAAATACTAGGTTTCCTTACTGCAGTTTCCAAACAGGATTGTTTTTTGTTTCTTCTCTCCCCATTCCCATTCTCTAATATATATTTTAATTCTCTATATTTTGTCTTTCTTCCCTAACCCCAGCTTTCCTCCTATCTAGTTTCATAACCTTTACTCAGTCTCACACCTTATTTGCATACATACGAACATCAAAATTTAGGATCTGCAAATGAGAAAGAATATATGTTTTTTTTGTAATTTCTAAGTCTTAGTCACCTTGTTTAATATAATATTTTGCAATTCTATTCATTTTCCTGCAAAATTTCATGATCAGCTTTATCTACAGCTGAATATTATTCAATTGTATATTTGAACCATGTTTTCCTTATCCTTATATATTTATTAGTTGAAGGACATCCAGGCTGTTTTTATTTTCTTCCTACTTTGAATAATGTAGCAATAAATATGCATGTGGAATCATCCATAGTAGGATATAGCGTCTTTTGAGGATATGTCAGGAATGCATATTTCTTTATCATGTGGTAGTTCTATGTCTAGCTGTGTATTGTTATTGTTTGTTTTTTGAGACAGGGTTCTATTGTATAACAGGAGGCTGTGTGGACCTCCCTTTGTAGACCAGGGTGACCTCAAAGTCACCAAGTTCCACCTGCCTCTGCCTCTCTAGTGTCTGGATTTAAGGCATGCACCACCATTCCTGGCTCTATTATAGCTTTTGAAAGAGCCTCCACACTGATTTCTGTAGTGGCTACCAGTTTGTGCTTATACCAATAGTGAGTAAGTATTCACTTTTCCTCACATCCATGCCAGAATTGATCATCATTTTTTTGGGGGGGGTCTTAGCCATTCCAAGATTTTAGAGTAAGATGAAATTCCAAAGTAGTTTTAATTTGAATTTACCTATTGGCTAGAGATAATCAACATTAAAAAAAAATATTTCTCAGTTATTTGTATCTCTTCTTTTGAGAATTCTCTGTATACCTCTGTGTCCCAAATTTAATTTGGTTGTTTCCTTGATGTTCAGTTTTTTCTAGGATTTTTTAAAATTTATATATTATATGTAGACAAATTTCTGTCAAGTGTATGACTTGTGAGGATTTTTTGCCAATATGTAGACTGCTACTTCTTTTGAATGATAGAGTCTTTTGCCATCCAAAAGCTTTTTAGTTTCATGCAGTCTCATTTGCCAACTTTACTCCTAATGCCTGACTACCATAGTACTGTGTCTATGAGTTCCCTATTTTCTCCTCTTTCAGATTCAGGGTATCATGTCTTATTATGAGATCTTTGATTTATTTGGACTTGAGTTTTGGGAAAAGTATGAGATAGGATCTAGTTTCATTCTTCTACAGTTTTGTAGTTTGACTAGTACCATTTGCCAAAGATGCTGTCATTTCTCCAATGTGTATTATTGCCTTTCTAAAAATTCAGGTGACTGCTGGAGCATAGGTCTATGGATGAGTCCTCAATTTTATTTATCACTGTGTCTATTTGTATGCCAGTTCTTTTAAGGTTTTATTACTATACCTCTGTAGTATAATTGAAATCAGGTATGGTAATACTTCCAGTGGGGTTTTTATTATTTAGAATTTGTTTCAATTATTCTGGGTCTTTTGTATTTCCATATGAATTTTGGGGTTATTTTTTCTTTCTGTGAAGAAATGCAAAATTTTAGGCTTTTGATGGAGATTGCATCAAATTTGCAGATTGCTTCTGGCAGGATATCCATTTTCACAAAGTATAATCCTGCCAATCCATGAGCATTAAAATTATTCCATCTTCTGATGTCTTCTTTAATTTTATTCTGCAGTGTCTTAACATTTTTATTTTTTCCTAACCATTACCAATAACAATTTGTAATCAAACACCCTAAACAATGACAATTATATATAACCCATTGAAAGCCAAAAAATCTAGGTACCTTGCCTCATGGGAATGTGAGCATCATGTTAAATTTGCTTCCTGCTTTCTGAGGTTTTACATATATAAGAGGCCATTTTTTTAGGTAACAGAGAAAGCAAAGGAATTCTAGACTGTAGAGTTCCTATTGGCTGAATCACCTTGTTAATAGTTCTTAGATCTGTTACTATTTTTCATTTTTCAGATTTATTTTGATAACAAAATTCCAAGGGCTGGTTGATTTTTTTCAATATGATGAACACTTAACTGCTCCTGGGCCAGCTATTCTAAGGCCTGAAATTTTCCTTTTGTTAAAGACCATTGTTGAACCCATATAAGCTTATCTTTTAATCATTTGAAAGGTAGAGCTGTTGTTGGATACATTAAATTTAGGGCTGAGTTTTTGGTGGTCTATCTCTTTCTGCACTTTGTATGGGTCTTTGTATTTGTTCTCATCTGCTACAGGAGAAAGCTGTTCTGATGATGGCTGAATAAGACACTAATTTATGGAAATAGCAAAATGTTATTAGAACTAATTTTATTGCTATTTTTTTCAGAACAGCAGTACTTGGTTAGCCTAATTCTTGGACTACCTAGTCTTAGGTTCTTTCTTGGTCAGCCAAATAGGTTCAGGTATGAGTTCCATCTTGTAGAGTAGGCTGTAAATCAAATCATATATTAGTTGGTTACTCCTACAAGCTTTGTGTCACTATTGTTCTAGCATATCTTGCAGACAGGACATCACTGAAGAACAAAGGGTTTGTGGGTGAGTTCATGTTTGTATTTCTCCTTTGGTAGCATACAGAGTACCTTTTTGTACCAAACATGCTAAAAAGGTGGATTGAAAGAGCTTTGGAGCCAGAATGACAAGATACAAGTTGGTAATTCTGAATGAAATACTTACAGTTCTTTGTATGATTATTTTTCTATACATCTGAAAGTATTCAATTATTTTTAATAATTATACATTTTATTCTTTTAAACATATTCTTATGTATTAAAAAACAAAAAAAGAAAGGTAGGGCCTTTGCTACCTTTGAAAGGTTAGCAACTGTTGTGCCTTGTTTTTTACAACTTGAATGGTCAGTGACTGTTTTCCATAATACCTTCTAATATTTTCCCCAGAAACTTATGTTAGTTTATGGTTTGTCTCTGAGATTGAGGGAATGTTAATCTGAGTATTCCATTGCTGCAATAAATCACATCATCATAAATTCATGGCAATGTTAGCTACATATGTCTCTAATGTATCTCTCCATTCTTGTAGCCCTATACATCTGAGCCATCTCATACTCTGTTTTACCTGTTACAAGGTTCCAAACCTTAAAAGCTGATCATTTACCTCCTGAAGGGGCCATTTTGGACACCAAGATTCTGGTGAAATTATTGTTATATCTGCACCTGTGTCTATCAGACCTTCAATGACAATGTCATTTATTCATATTTTTAATTTTGGTTTTGTCCATTTATAGAAGTTTGTCAAAATATTTGCTTTATGAATTCTTCCAAATTTTTTGTTCTTTTTTTCCTACAGATTGTCTATTGTTCAGAGCAGTATGGTCTTTTAGAATAGGCTTTAGGTTCTTTAATTGCTCTAGGAAGGTATTTTCTCTATGATGACAGGATAGGACTGAACTGAATTTAATATGAAGGTCTGCGAGAGGCCTCTCAGGACATTTCCCAAAGGAAAAAGTTACCTTGCCTGTCCCTTGTTGACCTCCATTTTTTAGTTCAAATGCCTAACTTTGCCAAACCTCTGGCATACTCCAGAAGAGAGTAGCATTCTTTGGGGGTTAATCTTAATAAAAAACATTGTTTCTAGGAATTCTCTGTTTGCAGTCCCTTTTTAGGTGACCTTTTTTCTATGATTGCCACATTTGATATTTTGATATTTCTTTAAACCTCTAGAAATAGCTCCTTCTACTCAAGTATTATCATAGTTATGACATTCCATATTGATTATATCTCAGATCCATTCCTCTAAGGGTGCCAATTTTATCTTTAATGGCCTAATTATCTTTTTACATTGTGAATTAGCATTTCAAAAGCCAGAGATTCAATTATTATTTGTCTAGCTTCTGAATTTGGTGTCATTCTATTTACTGCTGAAGTCTATCTTTGTAAAAAGAAAATCAAAGAAGTTTTCTTTGGGGCCCTGTATCACTTTTATGAATGACTCAATTTTTTCCTACTTCTTCAATTTATCCCAAAAATTCAGGGCTAAAAGCCAATGTGCTCATCATATAAAAATTGCCCATATATATTAGGATAATCTCCCTCCCCTGAAGTTGGTCTTAGGAGTTTTTAATACCTATAGCCCTACTTCAGAAAGACCAAACTTTTGGGGCAGGAATTAAGGAAAAAAGCTGATTGCCTTGGTTTTGCAGCTACTGGCACAAGCTGGAACTGTAAGTGGCGAAAATCACTACCTGGCTGCCTAGGTTTTCCTTTCAGAGTTAGCCTCTCACCACCAGCCAAGTCTGCTTTAGGCAGTTGTTGATCCACATTGGGTGCCAGATATTTCATGACTCCTAATTGGTATTAATAATAAAAACCTGAAGCCAGATATTGAGAAAAAGCTGCAAGATCAGACAAACAGAGGAACAAGACATAGCCACTTCTCACCTTGCCAACTCCTCAGCTGAAAGAGAAGGATTGAGTTCTGTCTCTTCCCACTTTATAAACCTTTCTCTGCCCAGCATTATAACTTTCTGGTTCAAACTTCCTAGTGCTGGGATTAAAGGTGTATGTGTCACCACTCTCTAAACTTTACTTTATGGCTAAATGTGGTGCTGTCCTTTGATCTTCAGGCAAACCTTATAAAATACAATATAACACCACAGATTCTATCCCTCTCAGCCTCTGCCAATAATTCTCTGAGACTAAGTCCTTGACTCATTTTAATGTTTGAAACAAATTACTTAGTTCTTGAGTTGTTTGTCCATTAGTGGACCATAGGTGGGCAATGTCTCCCAGTATTTTATAAAAGTCATTAACAGTCTGAAATGGATTTCTCCAAATTTTTACCTTTTGGGGTAAGTATCATTACATCTGACCCTGTGTCTATGAGACCTTCAATTACAATGTCATTTATTTGTACATTTAACTTTGGTCTTTAATCATTTATAGAAGTCTGCCAAAATATTTGCTTTACAGTTTGTCCTGAAAATTTTGTTTTATCTTCTAATGCTGTTTTATTATGTAGAAAAGTATGGGGTTTTTTTGTTGTTTTTTTTTTTTTTTACAATAAGCATTAGGTTCTTTAATTGCTCTAATGAGTTTCCCACATGGTGACAGAGAATGACTGAACCAAATTTGACACAGATACTTTGTGATGGCAAAGGATTACTCTGTCTGTCCTTTGTTGATCTGCATTCATTTGTCCAATGTCTGAATTTGCCATACCTTCTGTATACTTAAAAGTGGGAGCCTTCTGTTTGGATTATTCCTGCAAAAACATTGTTTCTAGGACCATCTGTGTATAGTTCCTTTCTAGGTGATCTTGTTTGCCACAATTAAAACACTTGGCATTTTGATGTTTTTTCAAGCCTCTGGAAATCCCATTTCCTTTCCAAGCATCATCATGTTTATAAGATTCAATATTCACTGCATCTCAGATTCATTCTTCTATTGGTTTTATCTTTAAAGGCTGAATTACCCTTTTACATTGTGAATTAGCATCTTCAAAAGCCAAATATTTAATTATTATTTGTTTAGCTTCTGAATTTGGTATCATTCTATTTATAGCTGAAGTCAATCTTTATGAAAAAACATCAGTGGAGGTTTCTTTTGGGCCCTGCATAACTTTAGTAAATGGCTCAGTTCTTTTTCTGATTTCTTCAATTGTGTCCCAAACATTCATAGAACCAGGATGTGGTCACCATATAAAGACTGTCTTTGTACATCAGCATAATCACCCTCTCCAAGAAGCTGGTCTTAGGAGATTTCAGTACTTCTAGCCCCATTCTGTCATTCAGTGGTCCTATCCTGATCTTTCTACTAGGTTTTCCACTATAATTGAGGATCAGGTTCCAAATATCTGTAACTCCACTAGTTGACTGTGAATTTAAAACATCTTTTTCACAAAAGGTGAATGCATACCATATGAGAGTATTGATTCCTTAAGTCTCCTTAAATCTAACATTTCCACAGGAATCTAGTCAGCTCTTGTATAGCCTCGATAATATCTCTCATTTGGCAGTTGTTCCTGTAAGGTGACTAGATAAATTAAGGTTTTTTGTTTGAAAACCTTGGGTTATTCCTCTCTAATTTTATAATGTAATGGTGAGTTTGGTTCTCCTATAAATTCCTCTGTCTAGGTCTAAGTATTTCAATAATCTGTTTAAATAAGTTTTTCACAGGCCTATATTTTGGTAGTCATACCAATCATCTTTTTTAGAGATAACCCAAGAATTATCAAACCAACAATAAAGATTATCAAAATGATAATGAATATTATGTCAATCACAGTTAAGTTGATCATTCCTTCACTTAATTGCTCCATTTTAAACCATCAATTGTGTAAACATATAGAGATCTTACTCTCTCCATTTTTAATGTGGGAAAACCTCTCATTTATTTTTCACCTAATTCTGCCTTTAACAGTCCCCAGTTGTCTCATCAAATCTGCAGACAATGATGGTGAGAATGATAGCAAAGTGTGAAGCTGACTGCTGCTATGTAGAAGAATAGAAGCCTGAATGGGTATCAAGGCAGATACCTAGTGTGGCAGCAGCTCAAGGAGGGAATCCAGGGAAAGCCCACAATCCACTGGGGAAAAAAAGCCAAAGAGCCAGCCAGATGCACAGGGGATCATGTGAAAGTGTCTAACCCTGGTAGCAATTGGAGCCTAAGCACCTGTAAAGTTTGCTGCAGAGAGCTGGAAAGGAAAATTTCAAACTCACTCAGAGGGCTTGAGGAAAAAAGAAAAAAGAAAACCTAGCTAGTGAGGCAGTTACTTTGGCAGGAGTTCATACATGCAGTTCTGGCATGTGCCAGTGGCAACAAAGCCACAGCAAGCAGCTTTTTAAAATAAATTTCTGCCCTTAAAGTTGGATGCCACATATACTATGATCCTAATTAATCTTATAATAAAAACACAGAGTCAGATAACAAGGGTAAAAGCTGAAAGATCAGAGAAGCATAACAGCAGCTGCTGGAGAATTCTTATCTCTGTGAACACTCAGAATGAATTGGAGGGTGGAGGGCAAGATTCCATCTTTACACACCTTATTATATTCCTGTCTTCCCCTTCCTAGTGCTGGGGATAAAGTCATACAACACCACTGATGATCAAGCTTGGTTTCTCCTTTAGATTGGTTAAATCACATGTATCCCAGGGTGGCCTTGAATTCCTGATCTTCCTGCTGCTTCTTCACAAGTGCTGGGATTCAAGGTGTGTGCTACCACTGCCTGGCCTGTGGTTAATTGTGGCTAGCTCTACCCTCTAATCTCCAGGCAAGCTCTATTTCTCAGAAAACAAACAAAATAACCACACAAAAGTTTCTCTTCATATGTAGTTTGTTCTTATTTTCCAAGCCTTCAGGGGACTGGAAAGATGGCTCAGAGGTTAAAAGCACTGGCTGCTCTTCCAGAGGTACAAGTCTTTAGATACATTATTGTTAATTTGAGGTTTCTAATATTTACTTCATGTAAATATGCTGTAAACATTCTCTTAGAACTGCTGATTGTATCCCATAGATTCGAGTAATATTGTTGGTCATTTTTACTCCTTTTACCCTTTTGGCTCTTTTGGGGATCCCACCATGCAGTTCCTAAATAAATGCACAGATTCTTATTATTTCTTAGGAATGTCTGGCCTTAGCTTGGCTTGTTTCTAGCTAACTTAAATTATCCCATCAAGCTTTTGCCTCTGGGATTTTACCTTTCTCTATTTCTGTGTATCTTTTATTTTACTCTTACTTCATGACTGGCTGTGTGGCTGGGTGACTGGCCCTTTGCTCCTCATTTTCTTGCTCATTTTTCTCTTTTCTTGCTCCTCCTTTAATCTTATTTCTCTCCTATTTATTCTCTCTGCTTGCTAGCCTCACATATCCTTTGTCCTGCCTTGCTATTAGCTGTTCAGCTCTTTATTAGACCAATTAGGTGTTTTAGACAGGCACAGTAACACAGCTTCACAGAATTAAACAAATGCAACAAAAATGTAACACCTGTGTTACCTGGATCATTCACGAGTCAGGCACAGGCCTGGAGACTGAAAGACACAAGACTGTTGAGTCATTTGTATAACCATAATGCCCTTTATTGAAGCTCTATCTCAGACTTATATACCAGGGCAGAGCACAGTAGAAATTCCTGAGGTGGTTGGAAAATTACTGACTTGAGGTAAGCAGCTTAAACTTCCTCTACTAACCCCCACAGGCAGGAAGCTAGAAACTACCGGAACAGGGTGTGGAGCACAGAATGCGCAGCTACTAATCCACAGGCCTTGCCTTAAGGCTCAGAGTGCAGGGGAGGATTATGCAGGGCCCTACATGTCCCCCCTTCTATTAATAAAATGACTAGGCCTGTCTTAGGCAGCCCAGACATCAGACAACCTCTTACCCATCATGGGATGGTCCCCAGGTCACAAACACACATCTTGTCTTAGGTCTCAAAGCCTTACCCATCATTGGCTCACTAGTCACTATTGGCCAAGCTCAGTCATATCTGAACATCATGTTTTTTTTTTTTGAGCCAGAAGAAGTAACACTTGTGTGATAAAATTGACCTGAGCCTGGGTTTTAACGCTAGTGCTTTAAGTGTAGCATTAGGGTAATGCCTCCTGTGCAAAGAAGCACCCTCAAAGAAAGGGTGCCAGCTCAGTCCTAGAGTCTATCTGTAAACCGAAGGTCTTTTAGTACAATTTTTGTACTTGTGGGTGGCACACAAGTATTGTGAACTAAAGTAGTATC
Source organism: Sigmodon hispidus (assembly GCA_004025045.1). Lineage (NCBI taxonomy): Eukaryota > Metazoa > Chordata > Mammalia > Rodentia > Cricetidae > Sigmodon > Sigmodon hispidus. Next base: position 19,432 of record PVIH01020042.1, on the reverse strand, counting down.
ATGAGACAATTTTTGAGTTAAATTTAAAAAATGCATGCAATTTATTTTTTTCTTGAACTATAGCCAACTGTAAATTAAGCTGTAGCATCTCCTTATGACCATGAGTATTAATACCATTCTAAGTGGTCAGGGCATTTGTAACCTGTCCAGAGAGAGTATCTGTTATGCATGTCACTGCAGCAGTTTGACTTTGGGCAAAGCCTGCAGCAGCAGCAGTAGCTGCTGCTGCAGTAAAATCTCTCTTGGATCGATGTAAAATGAGCTGATCGTCATGAGAGACTTTTACTGGCAATGGGACCGCTCCAGACCACGATCCACCACGGACATTTTTTTAGATCCCCAGTAGCTCTTCAGGTGACACTCCTATTTAGAACAGTTTAAACCTCTAGACACATTAGAAGAATCATTTATCACCACAAAAAGGAAAGGAGGGGTAAAGAAGACTCAAAGTAATCAGACTCATTCCATCTGGCAGTTCCATTAAAATACATAGCTGCAATGGGGGCCAAGGACCCCACCACCAGAGGTTACTTATAGATGGTGTAAGCATCTAGGGAAATGTTACAATACAATCAGTCCACAGTATGGACAAACTTCACTCAAAGCCCATACTATCAGGCCAGCATCGACTGACGGGGAAAGCCCAGGATTGACAGGCTTCTGTACCAGAGTTAATATCAATAGGTATCTATACTTCACAAAAGCCTGCCACCAAAGCCTTGGTGGCATTGGCAGAAAATCAGCAATAAATGTGTTGCTTAAGGCAATGCATCCACTCTTAGTTTACATTATCAGGAAGATGAGAAATATTAGTAACCTTTTTAAAACATAGGAATCCCAGTAAGATTCTACACATCAGAAAAATTGGCCTCAGACGAATCATCCAGAATAGCAGGTTTCCCTGTAGAATAATTAATGGACACAGGAAGAGGTCAGACAGAGCTATCCAGCCCCACTGGCATCAACAATGGGGGATTCTTTACCATTGCCCACTGTATCTCTTGACTCCATCTCAGGAGACTGCTGTCCAAGAGTATCCACAGTGCAGACCAAATGCTCAGGCACCCAAACATTGTCTGCATCCTGTGAAAAAACACAAACAGACCCTCTCCCCCCACACCAGAACTGGGTCTGGACCATACCAAGTGCTATCGGCCCGTTTTTTTTTTTTTCCCATTTGACCTGAGGTAAGGTCACGTTGCTAGGCCTCCAATGTCTATAAGCTGTAGTATGTGACTGAGAATCCACAGTTAAAAATTTTAAAATATAAAGAATAAAGGACAAATGGTCCTTGGGAGAGGCAGCACACTCCCTGTTCTTTGTTTTAAGATCGACTTTAAGAGTGTGATGAAAGCGCTCCACAATTGTCTGGCCCTGAAGATTATAAGGATCTCAGTCTTACGGGAAATGGCAAAATCACCACAAAATTTGGCAAAACCCTGACTAATGTAGGCAAGGCCATTATTTGCTTTATTTTTTTTGGGACCCCCATGTAACCAAATGCCTGTAAGCAATGGCTTTTTAACATCCTTAACCTTTTTTCCAGAATATGCAGAGGCAAAAATAAGATGGGAATAAGTATCAATAGAAACAAGGACATAGGCCATTCTTCCAAAGGAGGGAATATGAGCAACATCCACCTGCCAAATATGATTAGGGGCAATGCCCTGAGGAGTCACTCCAAAATGGGGTACTGACAGAAATTCTGTGCATAAAGAACACTATTTAACTATTTGAGTGGCTTGATCCTTAATGATCTTGAAATGAAGTTTCAAAGATCCAGCATTAAAATAAAATCATTGATGGGCTTGAACAGTATTACTAAAAGCATTAAACATAGCTTATATTGGTTTAATAAGTTGATCAGCAAGAGCATTACCCTCACTCAAAGGTCCAGAAAGGTCAGAATGAGCCCGTAAATGGCCCACATAAAGGGGCTGAGATTTGTCCCATAATAAAGTCTGATCTTTTCATAAAAGTTGACACACTTTACTCACAGGCATGTTATAGCTAGTTGTTTCCAAAGGGCCAAGGATCCATGCCACATAATGATTATCAGTGAACAGATTAAATGGTTTAGAAGAATATGTGCTTAAGGCTAGCTGTACAGGCAGAAGCTCTGCCACCTGAGCAGATTCAGCTTCTGTGATTTGTACCTCTGTATGTGGTGGAGAAACAAACCACTACTGCATGGCCATTGGAGGATCCATCCATAAACACATTTCTAGATCCTTTAAGGGATGTAAAGAAATGACTCTGGGAAAACACATTGGGTTGGCCTGAAAAAAAAAAAAAAAGAAATCAACTTAGAAGAAGGGTAACGATTATCAAACTCACACAAACTTGAGCACGCACACCAAAAACAGTCCATTCTGAATTGCTGGCTTGTAGCCACTATAATTCTCCATTAGTATAAGGTATAATAACTTTATATGGTATAATGTCAAATGTTTGTCGGCTTAGCTTAAATACTCTTTGACCTACATTTAATACAACCAAAGGATAAGACAAAACAACTTCAGCAGGGGAGGCATGAACATGCACCCAAAGAATAGATCCTGTTTGCCAAAAAAACCCAGTAGGGCTATGCCAGGAAGGAGAAATAATTAGCATCAAAGGCCGAGAAAAATCTATATAATGGGTATAGGCTCCTGCAATTCTTTCTTTTACACAATTTAAACACTGTCTAGCCTGAGGTGACAAATGACAAGGGGAGGTAGGAACAGAATCCCCCTGCAAAATGTCAAAAAGGGTTTAAGATGACCTGTAGAAATTCCCAGGCTAGGATGTAGCCAGTTAATATCCCCCAGTAATGTTTGGAAAGTCATTTATGATATGCAATCCATCTAATCTTAATTGAATCTTTTGAGGCTTAACCTATTCTGTAGCAATTGGTGCCCCAAATACAGATAAGGAAAAGGCTGTTGAACATTCTCTGGGGCAATCATCAACCCTGTCTCAGCTAAACATTTCTGAAGTGTGGCAAAAGCCTTTAGTACCATTTGTTTTGTCTTCCCTGCCAAAACAATGTCATCTATATAGTGAATAATATATAAGTCATGGTATCTACATCTGACAGGAGACAGAAGCATGGGAAACATACATCTGACAAATGGAAGGACTGTTTGCCATCCATTGAGGAAGAATGACCCACTGATACCTTTTATAGGGTTCTGAAAATTAATGGAAGGGACAAAAAGGATGCAACACATCTTTGCATCATTAAACAAATATGATATAACATAAAAATAAATCACATATTAAAATAAAATTCTACAACATTTTCTGCTTTTTTCTAAACGAAAATGAAAGGTTTTAATTTCAAAATAGTCAAACTATATTACAACAAAAATACTTATTACCTAAGAACTTCATTTACAATTTTGAATCCATTTATATTTAACAATTTATAGAAAACACCTAACCATCCATCTCATCCTAGTGGCTGCAAAGTTTAATACCTAACTTACTTATTATCATAATTAAGGAAAATTTAAACTATAACTACCTTGTTTTCAACTCCATCAGAGACCTTGAAGAGTATAATATTATATTGGGTAAACAGGAAATACAATGCAAGAAAATTCCAAAACTATAGAAATGACAGAGGCACCTAAACTGACTGGACAGTAATCCAATGTCTCTCTGCAATGTTTTTCAACAGTAATTCTGAATATTAGTGGGTTCAATTACCCCAATAAGATACAAATTAAAAAAGTAGATTAGAAAACATCTATTTTTTTCTATTCCTCCAAGAAATTTACTTTACCAACAAACAATGGCCTTAGCATGGAATGATGAGAAAAGGTACTTGAAGAAAATGAAGGTAATAACTTCTGGGTGTATACCCTAAAGATGCACATTCACACTCCAAAGGCATCAGCTCAACTATGTTCATAGCAGCATTATTTGTAATAGCAGGAACCTGGAAACAACCTAGATGCCCCTCAACTGAAGAATGGATTAACAAACTGTGGTACATCTACACAATGGAATACTACTCAGCAGTAAGAAAAACTGATATCCTAAAATTTGCAGGCAAATGGATGGATTTGGAGAATATCCTCCTGAGCAAGGTCTCACAAACCTAGAAAGATAAGCAGGGGATGTATTCACTCATTAGTGGACTCTAAACAAACAAACCAACAAACAAACAAGTAAAAAGCAAAGCATGCCCAAGCTGTAAGCCAAAACCACTGAACAGTTTGGGATCAGAAACACCTTGGACTGACTCCTTGGATCCCACTCCTCCTAGAGGAACACATGACTCAGTCTTGAGGTTGCATGGAGAAAACTGGATCTGCCAGGAGTGGAGGCTGAACTAAGCAATATTGGGACAGGGGGACCTTGGGACTGCCTGCTGCCTGCCCAGAGAGGGGATGGGGATGTGTGGAGAAGAGAGAATGACCTGATGTGATGGGAGGGGGAAGGGACCTTGAATAAGGATATACAAGGATAGAAAGTGTGACTTCTTTGTTCATAATAATAAAATAAAAATAAATAAATAAAAATGAAGGTAATATACAAGGAAACCTAAATTATTCAGAATGGGCTATTAAGATATTTCATACTAATTAGAGAAACAATCCACCAAGAAGCAATTAAATTTATCAATATTCATGCACCCAAACAAGTGTACCTCATTTTATAAAAGAAATACTACTATATCTAAAACCATAGATATCCCCTATATGGGATACATGGATGACTTCAATACTCCATTCTCATCTTTGAACAGGTTGTCTGGTAAAATCTAAATAGACAAAACTGGAGTCTAATAACACCATTAATCATATGAATCTATTATATCTACAGAACATTCCACTGAAACAATAATATATATTCTTCTCAGAAACATATGAAAATTTCTCTAAAGGTAATCATATATCAGGACATAAAGCAAGTGTCAACAGTACAGGAAAACTGGGATAACTTCTTGAATTCTATCTGACTATAATGGAATAAAGCTAGATATCAATAGCAATAGGAGAAACTACAGAGAGTATACAAACTTGTAGAGACTATGAAATATGCTGCTACATGAGAATTACACCAATAAAAAAATGAAGAAAATTTAAAATTCCTGAAAATGAAAATGTAACATACCCTGTTGTATGTTGTAGAATATTTATATGTTACTTTTGTCTATGCTGTGGAATATGTGTTTAATGATTCAAAGATATGTTGCATTCCTTTATGTTTCATTTACATAACTCTGTAGCCGTATTACTTTCCTGTCTAAAACACCTGATAGGTCTAATAAAGAGCTGAATGGTCAATAGCAAGGCAGGAGAAAGGATACATGATGCTGGCAGATAGAGAGAATATCAAGCAGGAGCAAGAAGAATTTAAAAAAAATAAACAAGAAAAGAAGGAGTATTCAAGGGGCCAGTCATCTAGCCACACAGCCAACCATGGAGTAACAATGAAAGAAAAGATATACAAAAATAGAGAAAAGTAAAGTTTTTTACTTTTGGCATCATTTCAGTTTTTCTTCAGAAATTCTGTATCTTCCTGAATTCTATTTTTATATCATGTATTAACTTCCTTACTTCATTTATCTGGTTTTTTTTCCTCTGAGTTTTCTGAAACCAATTTTAATCAGTCTTTTAAATTTCTTGTCTGCTAGTTCTTCAAGGCCACTCTCATTGACTTCCATTATTATGGGACTGGTAATTGATGGAGAACACATGTCTTGAATTTTTATATGAATTTTTTCTTTCTGTTTGTGTGCCAAAATTTATGCATTTGCAGTTAGTTTGTCGAATGGGAAAGTGGGTCTGGGAATGATTATCTGGGGAATGATTGCCAATCAGCACCAGGAGCTGGAGAAACTGCAAGTGGGCAGGGTACTCAGGATGCAAGATACTTTAATGGGACTTTATTTTATTGTTCCAATAAATAAATTTGTTTATTGCTCCATGGACTAGGGCAACAAGGGACGTGTGGCAACAGTGTTGGGTGCCTGACATTCCATTGTCTCTCATATGGAGAGCTGGACAAATTTGGAGGTGCAGAGTGAATGGTTGGGGCCTGGTGGGCTTTTATTTCTATGTGGTAGGAGCTAGAAAGATTAGGATGTATATGCTCTAGGTGGTTTTCAAAGATTATAAGATTATTTATGCACATGTGTATTGTGTAACCATTACATCATCTTGATCAGATTTTTTGATTAATGGTCAATGACCTTTATTTCTTCTGAATAATTTTGCTGTGTAGTCTACTTAGTCAGATATGCATATTGTTAATACTGATTGTCTTCCCAATGCAACTGTTTGGCATAATTCATTCCATGTTTTTACTTTCATTCTATGTCTTTGCCAATGTGGTATGTCTCTTGCAGACCAGAAACAACTGTATCTTTTTATATTGATACAAATGGAAAATTATTTTATTTTATTTAGCTTATCTTTTGGTTTTAATTTTCAAGTCAACTCATTTACAAAATATATAGGTTTAATTAATCCAGCAGCATTTTTAATCATATGGCTTTTTAGCAGCTTTTTCTACTTCATTTTCAGTCAAAAAACTAAAAGACAAGACAATAACATACAGTATCCAGACACTTTTTCTATTTTTCCATCTTTATGTGTCTTATTACTATTTTTTTACTCTATTTTTAAGGACTTTACCCTTTTTTCTTTTTCTTTTCTTTCTCAAGCCTAAATATATATAATATACATATATACATATATATATATAAGCATACTTTAAACCATTTAGAGGTATTTTAAATATATCTCTACTATATATTTCTTTTTTCTTTTCTTTTTATTATTATTATTATTATTATTACTATGAACAAAGAAGTCACACTTTCTATCCTTGTATATCCTTATTCAAGGTCCTTTCCCCCTCCCACCACATCAGGTCACTCTTTCTTCTCCACAACTCCCCATCCCCTCCCTGGGCAGGCAGCAGACAGTCCTATGGTCACACTGACCCAATAATGCTTAGATCAGTCTCCACTCCTGGCCAAATCCAGTTTTCTCCCCCCTCCCTCAAGAGTGAGTCAGGTGAAACAACTGTATCTTATCTTTTAATCCAGTCAGCTAATTTATATCTTTTAGTCATAAAACAGACAGAATTAACTTTGGGGCTTATTATTGAAGCATAGTCACTGATTCTTATAATTTTATTTATTATTTACATGGTTCAAATCTTTACTTTCTTTCCCTTTATTTCTGTGAGCTTGCTTTCTGTGTTGAACATGTTTGATTCTTTTCTTGTTCTTGATTGTTATCTATTCCTTTCATTAATTTTAATTTTTCCTGAGCACTTGTCTTTATGACTATCTTCCTCCTATCTGTGTATAATTCCTTTCAGTATTCATTTATTTACTCCCACAACTTAGACTGCATTATTTCTTACTGTTCTGGATTTTTGGTATTTCTACCAATATAATGGTATTCTAATGAGTTTCACTTTGTATGTAAGCTGATAATTTTTTGTAGCTTTTAATATTGTTTTTTGTGGTTTTACAATTTTGAAAGTGAAATATAGAGGTTTGTACCAGACTTGCTCAGACTACCAGCCCCAAAGTAATGACATGGAGACTTATTATTAGTTATGAATGCTCAGCCTTATCTTATGCTTGTTCCACGAGCTCTTATAACTTAATTTAACCTTTTTTTTCTTCACCACATTTTGCCTTGGGATTATTTTTTTACCTCCAATTCTGTATATCCTGCTTTTTCTGCTTCTGCCATGTCTGTCTGACTAAGGCTGCCTGGTGGACTGGCTCCAGATGTCTCCTTTTCTTCTCCCTCATTCACTCTTCTTTGAGCCTGGATTCCTCCTCCTACTTATTCTCTCTGACTGCCAGCCCCGCCTATCCCTCTCCTGTCTAGCTATTTGCTGCTTAGCATTTTACTAGACCAATCAGTTGCCACTTCCTGAATATAACACCAGTGGCACAGATACTAAGATCAACAATCAATAAGTGGGACCTCCTGAAACTGAGAAGCTTCTGTAAAGCCAAGGACACAGTCAATAGGACAAAATGACAGCCTACAGAATGGGAAAGGATTTTCACCAACCCTACAAGTGTGGCAAAGCAACCTATATATATATATATATATATATATATATATATATATATATATATATATATATACTTAAACAAATTCAGTATAAACAAAAGCAGTATCTTTTCACATCATTAAACAAATGCAGCATAAACAGTTGTAACAAACTTTATATTGTTAAAGTAATATTTCACAGCAGAGGTTCTTTTCTGGTCTTGACTTTAAAAGGTGTAAATGCCTTCAGTATATCATTCTTTGGCTTTTAGTAATTTTATGGTATAGTTTCACTAAATAGACTTTCTGTTCCCTTTGTTTGCTTCTGAGCTCCCTTTACTCCTTGAATTCTTAGGTTTGTCCATTTAACATGTCTGAAAGCTTTTGAAAGTGCCCAGCCATGGTTCTTGTATTTTCTTTCTTTTTTCATGTATTATAGCTACATGTTTTTAAAAATTTTTTTATTATGAATAAAGTCACATTTTATGTCCGTGTATATCCTTATTCAAGGTCCCTTCCCCCTCCCACCCCCTCAGGTCACTCTCTCTTCCCCACATCTCCCCCATCTGCTCCCCAGGAAGGGTAGGCAGTCCCAAGGTCCGAATATTGGAGTGCGACTGCATCTTTAGAGCATACACTCAGAAGTGGTATTGCTGGGTCCTTGGGAAGATTGATTCCAAGTTTTCTGAGAAACTGCCATATTGCATTCCAAAGTGGCTGAACAAGCTTACACTCCCACCAGCAATGGAGGAGTGTTCCCCTTGCTCCCTAACCTCTCCAACATAGGCTGTCATCTGTGCCTTTTATCTTAGCCAATCTGACAGGTATCAGGTGTTATCACAAAGTTGTTTTGATTTGCATTTCTCTGATGGCTAAACAGGATGAGCACTTTTTCATTTGCCTTTCAGCCATTTGTAATTCTTCTGCTGAGAATTCCCTTTTTTAGTTCTGAACCCCATTTTTTGATTGGGTTATTTAAGGTTTTGGGCTCTAGATTCTTGTCTTCTTTTTATATTTTAGAGATCAGTCCTCTATCACTTGTAGGGTTGGTGAAAATCCTTTCCCATTCTGTAGGCTGTCATTTTGTCCTATTGACTGTTTCCTTGGCTTTACAGAAGCTTCTCAGTTTCAGGAGGTCCCACTTATTGATTGTTGATCTTAGTATCTGTGCCACTGGTGTTATATTCAGGAAGTGGTCGTCTGTGCCAATTCGTAGAAGTGTATTTCCCACCTTCTTTTCTATCAAGTTCAGAGTGACTGGGTTTATGTTGAGGTCTTTGATCCACTTGGATTTGAGTTTTGTGCAGGGTGACAGGCTCGAATCTATTTGTGTTTATCTACACACTACCATCCAGCTATGTCAACACCATTTGTTAAAGATACTATCTTTATTCCACTGACTATTTTGGACCTCTTTGTCGAAGATCAGGTGTTCATAGGTTTTTGGGTTAATGTCTGAGTCCTCAATTCTATTCCATTGATCCACAAGTCTGTTTTTATGCCAGTAGCAGGCTGTTTTGGTTTTTTTTTACTGTAGCTCTATAGTATAGCTTGGAGTCAGGGATGGTGATGCTTCCTGAGGTTCTTTTGTTGAGCAAAATTGTTTTGGCAATCCTGGCTTTCCTGTTATTCCAAATGAAATTGAGTATTGTTCTTTTAAGGTCCAAAAAATATTGTGTTGGAATTTTGATGGGCAGTGCATTGAATCTGTAGATTGCCTTTGGTAGAATTGCCATTTTTACTATGTTGATCCTACCAATCCAGGAACATGGGAGAGCCTTCCATTTTCTGATATCCTCTTCAATTTCTTTCTTCAGTGATTTAAAATTTTTGTCAAATAGGTCTGTTACTTCTTTGGTTATAGTTACTCCAAGGTATTTAATGCTATTTGCAGCTATTATAAAGGATGATGTTTCCCTTATTTCTTTTTCAACTCTTCTATCTTTAGTGTATAGAAGGGCTACTGATTTCTTTGAGTTAATCTGTATCCTGCTACATTGCTGAAGGTGTTTATCAGCTGTAGAAGTTCCCTGGTAGAATTTTGTGGGTCACTTATGTATACAATCATGTCATATGCAAATAGAGATAGTTTCACTTCTTCTTTTCCAATTTGTATCCCCTTAATCTCTTTTGGTTCCCTTATTGCTTTAGGTAAAACTTCGAGAACTATATTGAATAGATAAGGGGAGAGAGGACATCCTTGTCTAGTTCCTGATTTTAGTGGGATTGCTTTGAGTTTTTCTCCATTAAGTTTGATACTGGCTGTCGGCTTCTTGTGAATCACCTTTATTATATTTAGATATTCTCCCTGTATTCCTGATCTCTCCAGGGCTTTAATCATAAAGCAGTGTTGGATTTTATCAAAGGCTTTTTCAGCATCTAAGGATATGATCATGTGGATTTTTTCCTTCAGTTGAATGACATTTACGGTTTTTTGTATGCTGAACCATCCCTGCATTTCCGGGATGAAGCCTCCTTGACCTGGAGAAACGGATCAGCAGTTAGAAGCACTGGCTGCTCTTCCAGAGGACCGGGGTTCAATTCCTAGCACCCATATGGCAGCTCACAACTGTCTGTAGTTCCAGTTCCAGGCAAACACCAAGGCAAATAAAATTTTTATTTTTTTAAAAAAAGCCACTAGAGAAACTTCTCAACACTACTGAATCCTCAGTATTCCTTTCCTTCTGCCCAGTCATATCACTTCCTGTCTCAACCTTCCTAGTGCTCAGATTAAAGGTGTGTGCCTGCACTGCCTGACTTCTACTGCTAAATCTGTGGCTGGTGCTGTTTTCTGGTCTTTGGACACGCTTTCTTTCTTATAGGTTACACAAAATAACACCACAAACACCAATATCACAAACATTTTTAAAAAATAAGTGAAACCCCATGAAACTAATATGCTTATGTGTGGCAAAGGGCAGTGTTCTTTGAGCAAAGAATCAACCTACAGAATAGGAGAAAAGTTATTATCAGTTACACCTGACTGAGCGTTGACATCTAAAATATACAAAGAATTCAAAACAGGAAGAATCAAGGAAACAAAGAGTTCAATTTAAAAAGTGAGGTATATAAATAGAAATTTCTCATAAGATGAAACCGAAATGTCTGAGAAACACTTTAAATGTTCAACATCCTTAGCCATCATGGAAACTCAAATTAAAGCTAATTTGAAAATTTGTTTTTACAGAGTCAGAATTGCCAATATTTAAGAAATGAAAGTATATGCTGGCAAGGAATCAGAGAAAGGCAAACATTTATTAAATGCTGGTGTGTGTGCAAAAATGTGGTTATTTTAATAAAAATGGCACTTGTGGGCTCATTATGTTTGAATGCTTGTTTCCCAGATGGTAGAATGGTTTGGGACGGATTAAAAGGTTTGGCCTTGTTGGAAGAGGTGTGTTACTGGGAGCAGGGTTTGGAGTTTCAAAGACCCATATAATTTTCAGTTAGCTCTCTCTGCCTCCGTTTTATATCTCAAGATACTTCTCTGATTGCAGAAGGATCTGGAATGAGGTAGAAGCACAGACACTGATGGACAAATGAGTCAAAATGAAGAGCAATTTGGGTGTGATTTCTTACTATATTATTTGTACCAACTTTCTCCTTTCCATCAAGGGCAAAAGGTAAAGGTCACACAAGGACCCTTTATTTATTTCCGGCGATATCAGTAACTCTGAATGTTACCACAGTGACAGTTGACTCTCCTCAGGTTTTCAAATAACCCAATCAGTCCTAATTTGAATCCTTTGCTGGGCCTCCTTTCATTTTATCACACCTAGTGCTAATATATGGGCTTTTAGTCTTGTCCTTTTCACAGCTACCTTCCTACCCTGGCCTTCCATTCTTTTCTGGAGTCCCTGATCTTAGGTAATCCCTCACATTTGTGATTTCCTCTTCTTCACTCTCACAATCAGGGATGTGAGTTATTCTTCATCTCCCAGGTCCTCTTGGATATGTCAAAATACATAAATATATATCCATAATTATGCAAATATATGTTATCTAAAAGGATTTATTTATATTAGTAAAATACGAGTGGAAAATAATAAGATAAATTTAATCATAAAAGAATAAGAGTATCTTTCTTGAAATTCAGACTCCCATCCAAAACAGAGTCAGAAGTAAGCAGATTCCAGCACCTACACCACCCATCAAGAGAATCCCTCTCCAGGACCAGGATCAATCCCTAGAATCTGATCTCAGAATCTCCCTAGCAGACAGGAGCTAGGCTTTGGCTGTGAGGGCTCCTCCAGCGACCCCTAAAAGAAGGAAATTGCATGGCCAGGCCATGCTTCCAGGACAAACTGCATCATCAGAGAAGGACTGAAGCCTTTGAAATTCAGACTCCCATCCAGAGCAGAGTCAGAGATAGAGCAGACCCCTTGCTCAGAGGAGACAGGAGACACACAAGCCCTCTTGCCACAACTGACGAGGAGCCACCTAATCGTGAACCACTGAAGCCATGGGGAGAAGCCAATGCAAAAATACATATAACAATATAAAGAACAACAAAGCAACACCAGAAGAAACTGATGGTTCTACAACTACAAGACCTGAACAGAGCAATGAAGAGAAGACAGAAGGAAACAACCTTCAAAACACCTTTCTGGAGATTATTGATGCCTTCAAAGAGGATATTAAAAAATCCCTTGGGGCTGGAGAGATGGCTCAGCGGTTAAGAGCACCGTCCGTTCGATTCCCAGCACCCTCGTGGCAGCTAACAACTGTCTGTAGTTCCAGTTCCAGGCAAACACCAAGGCAAATAAATAAATAAAGTTTAAAAAATCCCTTAAAGAAATAGAAGAAAATACAAGCAAAAAAATTAGAAGAGATGAATAAATCCTTGAAAGAAAACCAAGAAAATATAAACCAAAAAATGAAAGAAACATTCCAGGAACTAAAAACTGAAATAGAAGCAATAAAAAAGGCACAAAATGGGGCAAAGGTGGAAATAGAAAATCTGAAGAAAAGACCTGGAACTACAGATACAAGCAAAACCAACAGAATCCAAGAGATGGAAGAGAGAATCTCTGGAGTGGAAGACTCAGTAGTGGAAATAGATACATCAGTCAAAGAAAAGACTAAAACCAAAAAAGCTATAACACAAAATGTTCAGGAAATGTGGGACACCAAGAAAAGACCTAACTTAAGAATAATAGGAATAGAAGAAGGAGAATAATACCAGCTGAAAGGCACAGATAATGTATTCAATAAAAGAATAGAAGAAAACTTCCCTAACCTGAAGAAGGAAATGCCTATAAAGATACAAGAAGCTTACAGAACACCAAATAGATATGACCCCCCAAAAAAGTCTACTCACCACAGAATAATCAAGCCACCAAACATACAGAACAAATAAAAAATTTTAAGAGCTGCAAAAGAAAAGGGCCAACTTACCTATAAAGGCAGACCCATCAGAATAACTCCTGATTATTCAATGGAAAAGATGAAAGCAAGAAGGTCTAGGTGAGTGTGAGAAGCCGCACTCACTGCCGCCATTCCAAGATGGCGTCAACATCCTGTGCTCTAATGTGTAAATAAGTAGACTGCGCAGGTGCAAGGGGAATTTCCACTCCTTGTGCTCTGCCTCTCCCGTGGCATCACCTCGCCCAATTGAGCTACAGCCAATCTGAGTCTGACACGTCCTAGGCGGGGGTCAGTTTCCTATATAAGGGACGGGTTTTAGCCGTTTGGGGTCTCTGCCTTGTAAGCTTATGCTCTCCCTCTCAAGATGCATTAAAGCTTTTCTGCAGAAGGATCCTATGTGTGCCGCGTCGTTCTTGCTGGCGAGACGGTAGCGCGGGACAGGTGAGAAGTTATACAGACACTAAAAGAGCATGGCTGACAACCTAGACTACTATACCCAACAAAACTCTCAATCACCATAGACGGAGTAAACAAGATATTTCATGACAAAGTCAGACTGAAACAATACCTATTTACCAAGCTGACCCTCCAGAAAGCATTAGAGGGAAAACTCCAACCTAAGGATCCCAGATATACCCATGAAACTACAAACAATTGATAATGCCACAGAAGAAAAACCCAGAGAAAAGAAATACATACAAACTACCACCAAAAATAACAGGAAATATCAATCAGTGGTCACTAATGTCCCTTAATATCAATGGACTCAATTCACCTATAAAAATATACACACTAACAAGATGGATACAGAAACAGAAGCCATCTTTCTGTTGCATACGAGAAACATATCTCAACCACAAAGACAAACTTAATCTCAGAGTACAGGGTTAAGAAAAGATTTTCCAGTCAAATGGCCCTAAGACACAAGCTGGTGTTGCCATCCTTAATATCAAACAAAGTAAACTTTAAACAAAAATCAATTAAAGGGGACCAAAATGGACATTACTTATTCATTGCAGGAAAAAGGGGTTAAGGGGAGATTTCAATCCTGAATATTTATGCCCCTAATATAAGGGCACCTACCTATGTAAAAGAAACACTGCTGAAGCTCAAATCCCACATCAGTTCTCACACCCTAAGAGTGGGAGACTTCAATAGTCCACTTTCACCCCTGGATAGGTCAACCAGACAGAGAATCAACAGAGAAATATGGAGTCTAACAGAGTTTATGATGCAAATGGATTTAATAGATATCTACAGAAATTTCCACCCAAATGCAAAGGAATATACATATTTCTCAGCACCTCATGGAACTTTCTCTAAAATTGACCATATATTTGGTCATAAAGCAAATATCAATAGATACAAAAATGGAAATAATCCCTTGTATTATATCAGACCACCAGGGCCTAAAGTTAGAGTTCAACAATATAAAAAAATCACAGATAGCCTACCAACTCATGGAAACTAAACATCATTCAACTGAACCACCTCTGGGTCAAGGAAGAAATTAAGAAAGAAATCAATGTCTTCCTAGAATTTAATGAAAATGCATCCACAATATAACCAAACTTGTTACACACAATGATAGCAGTCTTAAGAGGAAAATCCATAGCAAGAAGATGCCTATATGAAAAACCTAGAGAAATCCCACACTAGAGAACTAACAGCTCAGCTGAAAGCCTTAGAACAATTAGAAGCAAACTCACTTAGAAGGAGTAGACGGCAGGAAATAATCAAACTTAGAGCTGAAATCAATACAATTGAAACAAAAAAAATTATAAAGAATCAATGAATCACAGAGTTGGTTCTTTGAGAAAGTCAACAAGATAGATAAACCCTTATCCAAACTAACCAAAAAACAGAGACAGAGTATTCAAATAATCAAAATCAGAAATGAAAAGAGGGACAGACCCCCAGGAAATCTAGACAATTATGAGGTCATACTTTGAAAATCTGTACTCCACAAAAATGGAAAACCTAGAAGAAATGGACAGCCTTCTGGACAGGTACCATTTACCAAAACTAAGTGAAGAACAGATTAATTACCTAAACAGACCTATAACACTAAAGGAAACTGAAGCTGCCATTAAAAGCCTCCCAAGTAAAAAAAGCCCAGATCCAGATGTTTTCAGTGCAGAATTCTACCAGACATTCAAAGAAGAAATACTACCATTACTCCTCAAACTGTTTCACACAGTTGAAACTGAAAGAATATTGCCAAACTTTTTTTATGAGGCCACAATTACACTAATACCCAAGCCATTCAAACATGCAACAAAGAAGGAGAATTACAGACCAATTCCCCTCATGAATATTGATGCTAAAATTCTCAGGGCTGGAGAGATGGCTCAGCGGTTAAGAGCACTGTCTGCTCTTCCAGAGGAACCGGGTTCGATTCCCAGCACCCACATGGCAGCTAACAACTGTCTGTAGTTCCAGTTCCAGGCAAAACACCAAGGCAAATAAATAAATAAATAAATAAATAAATAAATAAATAAATAAATAAATAAATTTTAAAAAAAGATGCTAAAATTCTCAACAAAATTTTGGAAACCGTATACAACAGTATATAAAAAATATCATCCACCATGATCAAGTAAGCTTCATCCCAGAAATACAGGGATGGTCCAGCATACAAACAACCGTAAATGTCATTTATCATATAAACAAACTGAAGGAAAAAATCCACATGATCATATCTTTAGATACTGAAAAAGTCTTTGAAAAAATCCAATACTTCTTTATGATAAAAGTCCTGGAGAGATCAGGAATACAGGGAAAATGTCTAAATGTAATAAAGTCGATTTACAAGAAGCCCACAGCCAACATCAAACTTAATGAAGAAAAACTCAAAGCAATCCCACTAAATCAGGAACTAGACAAGGATGTCCTCTCTCCCCTTATCTATTCAATATAGTTCTTAAAGTTTTAGCTGAAGCAACAAAAGAACAAAATGAGATTAAGGGGATACAAATTGGAAAAGAAGAAATGAAACTATCTCTGTTTGCAGATGACGTGATTGTATACATAAATGACCCACAAAATTCTACCAGGGAACTTCTACAGCTGATAAACACCTTCAGCAATGTAGCAGGATACAAGATTAACTCAAAGAAATCAGTAGTCCTCCTATTCACTAAAGATAAAAGGGCTGAAAAAAGAAATAAGGGAAATATCATTCTTTATAATAGCTGCAGATTTTTTTTTAAAAAAGGAGAATTTGTATATGGCAATGGTGGGTGCGTGATCTTTCTGTGGATGATTTCATATTAGAACCAGTAAAGGAAAAGTTAAATAAAGTAGATGGGATTATCCTCAGAATGTTTATTATGAATATTTGTTGTTTGACTTCTCTTTTATCATTGAAGAAGTCAATGAATGTGAATGCCAAAAAAAAAAGAAGTCTTTAAAAAGTCTATTAAGAGGGAACTCAAAGATATTCAAACACAAACAGAGGTGTATAAAGAATAGACCTCAGTAAGGTCATTTAAAGCTATAGAAAAACAGTCTATGGTTATCAGACAGCCAACACTAATATACTCAGTAACCATTAAAAAGTCAAAAGAGGATAAAGACATTAGAGAAGTTAATTGGGCTCCAGTACATATGCTAGAACTAAAAAGAGTTAAAGATGCAGTTGTGACATATGGGATGCCTTTACCATTTGTAAAACAAATGCCAATAGCTGATCTTCTTGCAATTGGATCACCCCTAATGACTGGTTAGATATGGTTACTGCTGTTTTGGAAGCAGGATCACTTTTACAGTGGAAAACATGGTGGAAACAGGAGGCTAAAATAATAGAACAAAGAAGCAGAGCCAGGAGCATAGAAGTCTCCCAAGACCAACTTATTGGGGAAGGACAATATTCTGATATTGAAAGGCAATCTCTATATGATGAACACATTCTTGATTTATGCCACATGGCAGCACTAAATGCTTAGAATCAGATAGTA
Source organism: Sigmodon hispidus (assembly GCA_004025045.1). Classification (NCBI taxonomy): domain Eukaryota; kingdom Metazoa; phylum Chordata; class Mammalia; order Rodentia; family Cricetidae; genus Sigmodon; species Sigmodon hispidus. The sequence goes on along the minus strand of PVIH01020042.1, from coordinate 2,085 downwards.
GTAGGAAAGAAAACCAAATTATTTACAAAAATAATTTAAATCCTAAAGAAAATGTTTATAGACTTTTTGCAGATATTATCTATAGCAGTAAGTAGGATAGTACTGGATTCAGAAGCAAGGCAAATAATAATTGAATCCCTGGCTGGCATTTGAGAACACTAATACACAATGTAAAAACACTAATAAGTCCATTAAAGGCAAGGTTAGCACCCTTAGAGGATTGGATTTGTGAAACAATTAATGCAGATTTTTATGAAGGTGATTATAATTGGGTAGGAGAGCTCATTTCTAAAGGTATAAAAAAGGCAGAATGTTAAATGCTATAATTGTGGAAGGCAAGGTTATATACAAAGAAATTGTAACCAAGGTGTTCCCAGAAACAGTGCCTTTGTTAGGTATAATCTAAAGAGAACACTCCTCCCTGCAGGAGTATGCAGGAGGTGTGGAAAAGGTAGACATTGGACTAATGAATGTCAGTCAACAAGGAACAGACAAAATAAACTTCTGCCTTTGGGAAATGCCCAAAGGGGGCTTTCAAAAGTCCCCATATCCAAACCAGTGCAATCTACCCTGCTATCATGGAGGATACACATCCCCAGAACAATTAAAGAAATTAAAACCTATTTAAATAAAACATACTACACTAAATGATATTCTATAGAAAAAGAAAAAACTCAGGAAAAATTATAAAAAAAATATTCTGTCAAATGTCTATTAATGAACAAAGGCCAAAATTATAAGTCTAAATAAATGATTATGAATATATATTACATATTTAATACAACCTATATATTGGAGAGAGAGCACACAGTCAAATCCCAGGCAGACAACTCAGGAAATTCTTGATCCTTGAGTACAAAGATAAACAGCTGAAATTCAGTCACACACATCTTTAATCCCAGCACAGGGAAAGTGGGAGTGATGACCTCCACCTTAATCCCATTACTCCAGAGACAGAACTTCCTCTGTTTCTGTGAGTTCAAGGCTACATGCATTTAATCCTAACCTGGATGGGATACAGTTGAGGAGAAGGATATATAAAACTTCTTAGGAACCCAGCAGGAGCAGAAGCAACAGGCAGAAGTGACCAGGAGCAAGGCTGAGGAAGTTGTAAGACAGCTTCGTGAGAATTGACTGTGGTGCTTCCTCTCTGTAATATTTCAGCCTTCCCTCCCCATATGATATTTGACTCTGAGTCTCATTTTATACAACCCGAATTCGTGCTACTCCAGAATGTGGTGGATTTTTTTGATATGTTGTTGAATTAGTTTTTCTAAAATTTTATTGAGTATTTTTTCATCAATGCTCCTGAGGGAGATTGGTCTATAATTATCTTTCTTTGTTGCATCTTTGAGTGGCTTTGGGTACCAGGATGATTGTGGCCTCATAAAAAGAGTTTGACAGCATATGGAGTTTCCTTTTAATGTGGCAAAACTAGCAATTTAGGGAAGAAACTGTTCTTGTTTTTACTGCTGACAATATGTTATACAAACTCAACAAGCAGAACACAAAAGACAAAGACTATTGAACTTTGCCAAAATAGGTAGGACAGTCTTTAAAATTTCTGCTTCACAGAAAAGCCTGTCAGATATTTTAGGCCTGTAGGCTAAAGATAAATGCCCCAAGGTTGGAGATAAATCTTGAGATGACCATTTAGGCAGCCAAATGTCTCTGTCAGTTTTTAGTTTTGGAAGTGGGTTGCCCTGCACTTCCTATGTATTCAAGTAATATTAGATCTTTTTTTGGGTCTTTGATGGATTTGAGAACTAAACAGTTAAAGTTTTTCTCATTTATAATATAAGATAAAATTACATATAAAACTTTGAACCCACCTTTCCACGCTGCCCTGGGACGGGTCCATACGGCGTTGTTCTTGATTCCCGTCATAACTTACAGGGAAACTTAACACAATGTCCGGAGCCCTTGATGTCCTGCAGATGAAAGAGGAGGATGTCCTCAAATTCCTTGCTGCAGGAACCCACTTAGGTGGCACCAACCTTGACTTTCAGATGGAGCAGTACATCTACAAAAGGAAAAGTGATGGTATCTACATCATACATCTGAAGAGGACCTGGGAGAAGCTGT